>CAJVPT010000184.1:0-37354 GCA_910592055.1 Acaulospora colombiana
TGTAATCAAATGGCAAGATATAGTGCTGGATGCTCCAATAAGACAGTTTGTTAAAAAAACTAATGCCAAAATAATGATACATCAATGGACAACTCAAAATAGAATAGATAAAAAATGAGGTCACCAAATCCAAGACCAGCACAGGCACACATGGGACCTAGTTTGGGAACAAATGAATAATGGACATACATGGAATACCTCTTTCAAAGGATCACAAAGAAAAAGCTTTCTTGTTAAGATGATCAGTGACGAGCTACCCATATTAACAAAGCTAGCCACAAGAAGACCAGACTTATACAAGCAAGTAAAATGTCTTGCATATGGATAGCATGAAGAGACAATAGAATACTTGCTAAAATATCCAGCATATAGAACTCAGTGGCAAGAAACCTGGTAGAAGGGTATGGAAGATATGATGCAAGGTTTCAACAAACTGCTGATAGATAGAAAGAAGAAGTCAGAAGAAAAAGAGATAAGCCTGATAGTTGATGACAGAATGGAAAGAAGAAAAATGAATAAAAAAATAGCTCAACTAGTGGAAAGAATCTCAAACACTGGTCAGGATATACTCAGCTTCTGCATGGTATTGATTGAAAAAGACCTAATGAATAAGTTAGTAGACTCGAAGTGCTATGGAAAGAGAATTAGTAAAGAAGCAAGAAAATAGATAATGAAGAGGCAGAAGAAAACACATAACCACTTCAGAAAAAAAATTTGGAATGTCAGATATGAAAAGATGATAGAGTGGGAATAAACATTAGGAATCAACAGAGGTGACAAGATCAAAAGACTGAGATATCTACAGAAGCAAAAAAACAGGACCAAAGTACCAGGAAATCAGTCATATCAAGTACCATTAAAGGAAGAAGAATCAGAAAATGTGATGCTCAAACAGGTCATAAGAGATGGGGTAAAGTATGAGATGAAATGGTTGGGTTTTAATCTCAGTCAGAACTCAAAAGAGTGATCTGCAGTAGTAATCTGCAGGCAATGATATTAGAAATTGGAAGGGTATTTACCTGAACTTCTAATAGAACGATAAATTACTTTCAAAGTTGCACTTAGAAAGGTAAAACAACCAAGATGAGTGAATTAGTTAAAAAATTAGCTTTAGTGTCTCATATTATATGTACAGTTTACAAATGTTTAATAAAGTATACGTAACTAGCCTGACAGAGGGCAAAAAAAATATATATATATATAGATAACTCTATACTAACTAATAATATCTCAATTAGAATATATAATATCAGAAAAATTAATATCAATCTGAATCAACAAAAGTTATACAAACTTTTATAAGAACTTGATATAAATATTCTAGATATCTATGAAACTAAACTAACAAATAAAATAGTGGAGTTTACCTTTATCTCATAATAAATACATAAGTTTTTTTACAGTAGCAATAAGAAAAAATCCAGAAAAATCAAAATAAAACTTCTTGTTATTAAAAACATTAAAAAAAAAAAATCAAAATATTAGAATATTACATAAAGAATCTAACTTTCTATTAATAAAATACAAGTTCTGTATTTATCCTATATATTTATCATTAAAAAAAACTATATATAAATGATTATAAAAACTACTTTAAAATAAATTCTAAATAGACAAAGAAATTACTTTAAGATTATAATTATAAAAGATTTTAATGTAGTCATCAATCCAATAGCAAATCGATACCTTTTAATAAATAAATATTAGCTATAGAAAAGCTAAAATAGATCTTTTAAACTTTTTAAAAGATTGAAACTACATAGATATCCAGAACTCCTAGAAAAAAGAAAGCACTATATTTATATAGATAAACAATACATTATATAGTAGAATTGATTATATTTGATTATTATCAGAAATTAGTTTAAATAATATATACAAATTTAAAAATATTCTAGTAAAAATACTATCAGATAGTGATTATATTTTATTGTTGATAAAAATAATAACAAACTATTTGTTTAAGAATTAAGCTCAAGAAAAATGTAGAATAAAAGAAAAAAAAATAATTGATTTAGTAAATTTCATAATTGAACAATAGGAGAAATTCAAATTCTATATAAATAACAAGTTTTTAGAGATTGATTCATAATATTCCTAACCAAGAGTAAAAAATAATTCTTAAGAACTTGATGAGACTTGACATATTTTCAAGTCAATAATTAATTATCAAGAGTATATACAAGCACTTAAAAAAAAAAATTTTTACTTTATTTCTAATACAAGAAAATAAATAAAACTTGAATATGCAATCTCAAAGAAAAACTTCAAAGTCTATAGAGAAGCTAATAAGATTCACTTTTTTTAAAAAAAAATACAAGTCAACTGAAATATAAGAATCTTAAAGAATATAGAAAAGACTATTAAAAATTAAGAAGTTTTAATAAATCTATTGATGAAGAAGTAACTTCTTCTTGATTATGAGAAGAAATTATAAAGCTATTGTTGAAAATCACTAAAATAAAATATATTCTTAGAATAATATGCAAGAAAAAAAAGTTTTTATATTAAAAATCAAATTAAAGAAAACAGTATTAGAAAACAAATATGAAGATCTCAAATTTAATCAAAATTAAATACTAGATTCAATTATAAACTACAAAAAACCCAAAATTATACTAAATTGAGTATTAACTAAGAATCATAAAGAGATAGAATATATAATTATTGATCTTTAAACTATCAAAAGCAAGACTAAAGACTATTATAAAGAAACTTTTAAACAAAGAAATGTCTTTTAAAACTTAAATTTTTTATGAAAAAAAAAATATCAATCCAAAGAATGGATTGATTTAATATGATATTTAATATTAATAAAGAAAATCAAAGTAGAAAATCTTAAAACTACTTTGTAATATTTCTCAAATAATAAGGCAACCAGTTCCTCATATATCAGTTATAAATTACTTAAACAATTAAATATCAAAGAAAAAGGAGCCTCATGATTACTGTTTAACAAAGTTTTAAATATTGAATAGATATCTAAGAAATAGAAAAGTAATAATATCTATTCTATTTCTAAACTCAAGTTCTAAAGATGTCAACTGGCAACACAAGATCTATTGTTTTTTTAAAGATGATTCAAAATATTTTATCAAGATCCTTATTAATTATCTAATAATAATATGTAAATAACATAAAATTCTTAAAGGTTCAAACCTTGCAAGCATACTAGATAAAAGTATAGTAAAACCTATCTATCTATTAAATAACATTTATAAAAAAAACTAGAAAAAAGAAAAAAAAATTATGGATTCTCTTTCAAGACACCATTAAGATACATGATATAATAACCTTTTTTATATTTGAAAAGTCATAGATTGGATTCAAATTCTTACAATTATCAAAAAAATTATAATAGATCTTTTCAAAGACAGAAGTTGAAATATTATTTTTCTCAATAGACTCTTTAATCCAATAGTTGCAGAAGATAATATAAATCAAGAAGAAATATTCTTCCTATTATTATAGAGAATTTTCTATAATTTATTGCTATTGTAATAGGCTAATTGGTAAGTCTGTTACTAATGAACAAAAGCCCATATAACCTGCAGATAGAAGAATTCATCCTTCAAAAATAAATAAAGACAAAGATATAAAAAGATTTGGATAAGTTTCAAGATAGTTTTCCTTAAAACTACTTATAATTATACTGTTATAACAATCTATCCAAAAGATTTATTTTAAGATTTATCATTTTATTAAGTTATTGGAAAAGTTATATTTATATATTTTTACATATAAAGCTATTATATAATCACTATGGCTATTCTTGTATTATATTATATATAAATTACTTTATAGTTAACTAATTTTATATTATCTCAGCTCATAGTTTTTTATATTTTTGATGTGAATAAATTGTTTGTATATTCTTTTATCTTGTAGGGAGTATGATGATAGTTAGTAATTGATCGCTAAACATAAGCTTCAATTATGTGACCATGGCAAAAATTCTGAACTTGGTTTAACTTCTTTGGTCTTTAACATTTACTAGCACTCAGTTTATATGTATTATGCATAAACACTTAGGTGACTCATTTATGATACTTTTTTAATAGTTGCATATTGATAGAGGTGACTAAAACCTTGCCATTGATTATTCTGAACTTATAGACTTTCTTTGGGAAATGGTCATGCACGTAAAATGGTTCAAATTATTTTGGATTGAGTTTATTGCTGCCAAAATGTTTCATGACTACCTTATACATTAGCATCTTATCTCCTATATTGAAGATAACAGTTTTAGTATGTTGTAAGTCATGGTAAGTCTTTTTTTTCTCTTGTGACCATTGAATATTTTGAACAGTAGTATTACAGATCTGTGATAAGTATTCTATTATGTTATATGCTCATTGAATAATAATTTTATCTAGTAATTCTTTTGTACTACTAGGATGGATAGGTTGTCGTACTTCTTGTTTATACATGAGGTAAAATGATATCATTTTAGTTGTTTGATTTTCATGATTCTATAGGTAAACAATATGGATAGAATGAGCAAATTCCAATCAACTATCTTTTTCATTAGTTTAGCAATGGTCTCACAAAGAGTATAGTTGAATCTTTCTATATAAGAAATATCCAAGGATCTCATCTGAAACCAAAAAACAATTGTGGTTTCAATATTGTAAAAACAGTCTATGAGATATCACTATTACAATTGAAACAGATGAAAACACTTATGCTTCACAATATTGGCAATCTAACATATACAAAACATGGTAATCACACAATTCAACAATATATAAACAGTATTGCTATAAGCCTTACTTCTCAACTAGTTACTAGAGTCTACAACAAACATGAAATCCCTGGCAGAATTATTTCTCTAGACCTAGTATTCCCAAACAAACAATATATTTACATAATTAGAGTCTATATTATATATACCAACAATAAACTCAACTGAAATATAACAAAAATGCAAAATGTTAATTATTGAAGTATTAAACAACTAATTGGCTAACAATTTTTACAGGAGATCTTAATAAAATCAAAGACCCTACATCAGACAAAAACTTTAATATTTTATTCAACAGAATCAGCAAACTAATCCCATTTCTTATTGATCACTACTTTATAGACTTATTTATGTATATTAATCTATATTAACAATAATATACATAGTACAACTCAAGAAATCATCAAAGCAGAATTAATTAAATATAGATATCTGCACATAAAAGCTAGAACATTATGGATGCTTTTATTGATCAAGAAACAGGCCTCTCAATTAATAATGATTACATTGCAACTATTTGTTAAGTAGAAGCATAACAATTTACAATACCCAAACATCAGATATACTGCAAAAAGAATATCAGATTCAACTGATAGCAAATATCAGAAAAGAACTGAATCAAATTTCAACAAGAAATTAAAAATCGTATCCAATAACATAGATCACAAAAAACCTCTATATACAATCAATAGAATCTTATTAGAGACTCAATTTTGAAAGCAGTTTGCAAATTATAAAAAAAAATTAAACATAACAAGAGATTCAACTGTACAACACTCAACTCATACATCTCATCACAACATATTCTTCATCTTCAAAAACTCTTACATTAGGAAATACAATATTAAATTTTTCAACAACTATATGATCAAAAGCCTAAAAAATTATTATGACATGATATCCCTAAAACATATTGATCTCCTTGAATTATCACAATACATAACAGAAGACAACCTTTAAGTATTAGATATCAAACACTACCTTATACAATAAAAAGCAGCTCTTCAAATCTTAAACAATTACAAAACACACCAAAAAATTAGAAAAATGATATACAAAAGATTGAAATTCATATTATTCAACAAAAAGCAATGATTAACTCAATCCTAGACAAGCCACACAACCAAATCTTTATTGCAAGAATAATCACATACAATCCTCATATTAACATAATCACAGATTCTATTATAATTAAAGAAACTGTCAAAGATTATTTTTATCAATGAACAAAAAGACGAAATGCACAAGACATTAGCAAATAGTTTAAATGATAAGATACATATCTTTCTTAATTTCACATTAAAGAAAATTGATACATTTCACTTTTAAAACCATTTACTATAAGCAAAATTCAACAAGCAATCAAATCCAGAGACAATGCTTCTGCTCCAGGACCTTTTTAAATCTCATATTGCACATTCAAACATCTGGGCCCCAGTACAATAAAATACATAATAATAATATTCAATAATACTATATATTGAATAATTAAAAGATTCCAAAAGAATGGCATGAGGGTTCAATTTATCCCATTCCCAAATCTCAACCATGAAACAATAGTCTTAATATAATAAGACCTATTACACTTCTAGAAATAGATAGAAAAATATTTATCAAATATATCAATAATTGCTTATCCTATATACTTCAACAACATTCAATCCTATCATCACTTAATTGGATTACTTTATCTGATTACAGTATACAAGAACCAGTTCATATTTTACAAAATATAATAGAACATGCCAATCAAAACTCTCAGCAAGCTTGGGTCCTCAGTTAAGATATGAGCAAAGCTTACAACTCAATTTTATTATATATGCTTGATAAGGTACTCAAAAGAATCAAGATTTCTAACACAATAATCAACATCTTACATAATCTATTTAATAGTCATTCTAATACAATCTTAACACTTTCAGCTCCACCAACTCATATCTAGTAGAAGATGATATTGATTAAAGTGATACAATTTTTCCTTTACTTTGAAAATCTTTTATGATCCACTTCTTACTAGAATTTTCAATATATGCAATGAATATACTATTATAACTAAATTCTGTTCTGATATTTGACAAAACTGGAAAATTAAACAAATGAACATTATAGCCAACATACTGTATATATGGATAATACAACTTGGTTTGCAAATACTTAACAAAACCTTCAACACATAATAGATGAAGTATAAATGTTCTTCAAAATCAATGACACCCAACCAAATTAGCTCTTATCATCATTAATAGTACTCAATAAGACAGAGATACAGGAATCACACTCAATAGTCAATTTATTAAAGAATTACCACCAACAGTTCCAACCAGAATTCTAGAAATATGGCAATGCTTTAAAGGCAATAAGAAGTATCAAATACAACTAATGCATAAAAAGCCAACAAAATTTTCAACTCGATGAAGTGACAGACAAACAAACAAGATATATTATCAACTATGTATTAACTCCTAGATTAGAATATCTATTAACAGACATGGTATTGTCAGAGTTGACATGTAACAAAATTATGTCCCAAACTTATAAAACATTCAAACACAAAGTAGAGCTAGTCTCTTTGAAAGACAAGTCCAGTTTCATGCAGCAAATCTAATAACTAGAATAAACAGCAACAATCTTGTAGGACAAACATCTCTTTTCTGATTACAAGATATGTAAAACATGTTTGATCACCCTGTCCAATAACATTCTCACTAAAACAAAGTATATTTAAACCTGATACTAATCTTATCCATAATATCCTCTGGATACTTAAAAAACTAGGAATAGAATTTCAACTTTTTTCATCTATAATAACTATCCTGTCTATTAAAGAAACCCTAGAACAATACCTTGGCATCAAATGAAGCAACAATCTCAAATACAAACTGTAGAAATACAATATTATCTTTCTATTTCAAATATTTAATGAAGATTGCATCAAGATACTTAGGTGGCATCAAATCTCTAGAAACTATAACTATTAAATAATTTATATATCAAAATAATATAAATATATTACAGATAGTATATAGCAACTTCTTGATAATAATCTAATAGAATAATAAGGTTTCCAAAATTCCATTTACTTATATATCCAATTAAATAATCAGCAAGAGTTTATTGAGCAATCACTAAAAATAGAAATTCTGAAACTATCAGTAGAAAATAGAGACTCGGAAATATGCAAGAAAAAGTAATATGCATCCCTATAAGAGGGTCCAAAGGAACTCACCCCTAACTTCATGCAGTGGCTACTCAATAAATAGACATATTTCCAATGTATACAGTTGTATATTCTAATGTTCTACACAATAGGTTGTGCAAACATCTGTTAGATGCACTTTTAGAAGCTCTAGTAACACACATTTAGGTGAAATTTTATGGTGAATTCAAATATTATCACACAGTACACAACAATATCTCAATTTTTAAGCTAATATGCAACCTACTTCAGCAACATTTATTCAAATAATTATTGATTCAAATTAACAAAATCTCAAAACTGCAATAATATATTAGTGGTAACATCAATATTCTATAAGAAATTATTCACATGATCAATGTCATATCAATACAATACCAATTTACAGGCTACATAAATAAATCACTTTTCACAGTAAACAGCTAGTCACATATGGGTTTTGATTGGATTTTGGAAGACAATACACAATCAACTTACACTTTCAAGGGATAGATCCCAGGTCCACTATCTTCTACAAGAGAAGAATTAATGGTTATACTTACCCTAATACTTGCAATTCCACACAACTTCTCAATAAACATCTACACAGACAGGCAAACAACAATCCAAGCAATCCACAAAGTAGAGAAACCGACATCGAACAAAACAGTTCACACTACATCCAATTGATCTATTATGCTTAATATCTTAATAGAAACAAACAATTCAAGATTCAGTTTAATCTATATAAAGTGAAGGCTTACACAGATATAGTAGGCAATGAGTTGACAGACTATTTAGTGAAAAATTGACTATATCAATATGGCACCAGGGACAAGAAAAGTGATACCCACTCTTATAATGACAACATTACATAGTTATATAAAATGAAGATATAATATCATAGATACTTCAATAAAAGACTTTGTTAAATTACTTTTTCACATCAAATATATCATACAATAGAAATTACTCAGAAAAAAGAGAAAGGATAAATTCACAATGAAACAAGATGATAAACTTGAAGACCATGTTTAGATATATTAATCCAGTAATATAAATCATAGCAACACATCTTTTACTGATCAATACAACAGGAAATTCATAAGTAATCTCTGGAACAATGAATTGCCCATACTTAACAAACTTCACAATCACAAATCTCATGTATATACTAATAAAAATGTATCATCTGTCTCAATGAAAAAACCAACATACATCCCTTTATTTGCTCAACTAGTATATAAATACACTGTGACAAAATATTTAATACACTCAAAGATAATCTTAAGAATTTTAAATCCTCAAAAAAATTATCCTTTTTGATAATCACAATTTGAAGCCTATTACATAATATCTCAAATGCAGAAATTATAGACCTTATCCAAGATATTATAGAAAGGCAAATGCACAAAAGTTGAACAATGAGAAAGGTAACAAAAAATTTTTAAGAAAAAGAAAAAATCTTATTATCATAACCAATTAAAACAACTACCATACATAATTTTGGAAAATATACTAATCAAAGACAGATACATAGAACTCACTAATCGATTTATAGATAGTTACTTTTTAGAAAACATAAACTTTTTTTTCTCTTTTCTCTTTTGATTTCAATACTAACTAATTATTCTTAATATGTTAGATCCTGATAGTGGGTGTCAACATGCTGATCAGTAAGAGTAACTCTCTTTAGATAGCTGAATTTGTAACTAAAAAGATAATATAAATTGTAAATACATATAACATGTAGATAACAAATCTTTTTTTATAAATAAAGCAAAAATGAGCCAGTTTTTTTAAAAAAAATGAAATTTTCTCACAAATAAATCAAGGATAAGCCAATTATAAAAAATAAATAAATAATTAATTAATTAATACTGCACAAACTTTCTTCTCCATAAATGACATCCAGATTAATCTGTTAAAATCCAGTCTAATAATAATAAATAGTATACAACAGGACAGACAAATAGGTATTTTATTCAATGATCAAACAATTCAAGAGTTAGAATCCAATATATCAATGAGAATACTTAGAGTCTAGCAATGTGCAAAAAGTAATAAGAAATATTAAATATATCTCATAAAAGACAAAGCCAACAAAATAGCAAATTTAATAAAATTCAAAAAGATCATTGACAAATAAATAAATCATATTCTTATCCTAGAACTGGAATACCTACTCAACAATATAGTTCTTCATGAATCCACATACAATCAGATCATGGATAGACACATTGTTGTTTTAAGAACAAAGCAGGCCTAGCAATATCTATATCAAACAATACTCTATTTAGCAAATTTGAATATAATATTGTCAATCTCTTTGAATAGCAAGCTCAATTTTATGTATCAAACTTGATATCTAGAATCAACAACTTTAATCTTATGGGACAAATAACATATTTCAGATTACAAAAGCTTTAAAACTACTTTTGATTACTCTTCTCTATTATTACTTATATAACAAAACTACTTTACAAACCAGGTATTAACTTTACTAATAACATTATATAGATACTTAGAAAACTAGGTATTAACTTCTATATACACAAACTTATTATTACTATTAAACAAATTGGAAACATTATAGAACAATACATGGATATAAATAGTTAAACCAAATTAGAAACAATCTACATAAAAAAATCTTTTATTTATATATTATATTATAAATAAAGACTACTTAAAGATCCTGTTTTGTCACTTAATTTCTAGATATTATTACCATCACTATATTGCAAATCCAAAATGGTATCCAAAATCATTTCTACTTTGCAACAAATACTGAATAAAGACCTTATAAAGGCTCCCAGAATTCATTTTATATCTATATACTAATATAATATTTAGAAAAAAAATATTGGATTATTGCTACACATTATCAGATAGAAGCAATTGGATAAAAACAAAAATAGAAAAAAAGAAACACCCATGAAAAAATTATATATATACATTACAAAAGAATCCAAGGCAACTCCACTCTAACTCCTGAAGTTGCTACTCCATTAATGAAAGACCATCATTTATAAATAACTATTTCTTTTCAAGAACAATATTACAAGCTTATCAAGTTCCAGTTATATACAAATACAAAAGTTCACACTATAGAATTAAACTCTCAGTTCACAGTTCACAAAACAGAGTAAACTTTTTCATCAATAAACATACTCTATGTGCTTCAAGAGTTCAAATCTATATCAATCTATAACAAGATACTATAAACGATTTAATAAGCCTTATTACAATCAAAAATGAAATTATAAATGAAATAATCAATATTTCCACTTCAAATAATAACAAACACAACTTTATAGCATATACAGATAGTTCAATAATAAATATAAATAATCATCAATACATGAAATATGGATGGATACTAATAGACGAAACTGATAATTAATATGGATTCAATTAATAGCAATATATATAATAATCTTAACTATTTCTTCAAACTCATTCATCAATATCTACACAAACAGCCTTGCAACAATTAATGCTATACACAAAGCATTTAATAGTCCTTTAAAGTAAAATTCATAATAATAAAAAATTGATATCTTATACAATTCCTAATAGACTCATATATACTAAAACTCTTTTCACTGATTCTTTAACCACACACAAAAAAGATGTTCGCAAGAAGTTTTTATACTTCTTTGCTAATAAAGTCTTAATATTTTCATTAAAACAACTTGAAGTATAACTTCAAGAGTTACTTCTATCCTTTTTTTTTTGTTTGCAAACCTTTTCACTCAAAAACTTGACTTCAAATGATCAAGAAAAGTCAAGTAACATCTTTGATATCAATAACAAGAAAGTTTTCAAAGGAAGTAAAACTGATTGTAAAGTACCTGAAGGCCTATTTAATCTTTGAAGCGAGAGGTATATAGAGGTTTTTGATGATAAAAGGACTTATTTTCCCCTTCCAGTCACTTGTGAGCCTCTTAAAGCTATCCTTTTCATGGTTTCTGGGGAATTTTGCCTATCTCAGTTTGACTCTGAATTTTTGATAGTACAAATTCTTACCAAAGATAATTGGTTAATATTAAACACATTAGTTTTTGAAATATAAACAAGCTTCTATTGGTCACATTCACATGTTTCAATGATATCATTAATAATTGAAAAGAAGGTTTTAGAAATGTTTACTCTCAAAAAAGCTCAAGTCTCTCAATGAAAACTTCCATGACACCAAAAGACCAAGTGATAGATAATGTAGATTGTAAACTTCTATTTCTTACCTAAGTTCCTCAAGTGATGACAAAGCTTTAATGGAAAAAAGCTGAGGTCTAAATACTTTTCTTGAGATATTCCAACCCAGTGCTCACTTAAATGAAAGACCAGTTGGATTGACTTGTCCAATGCCGCAGGTGATGAAAAAGAAGATTTTTTTTAAGGTTCAAGTGAAGCAAGACGACTATTCCAATCAGGCAGATCTCTTTTGAGAAGAGGTTGTTTTTATTTTTGGATTTTTTTGATGGGCCTTGAATTGTTTCCTTTTCTCAATCCTTTTTTTCCCTTTTCCTTTTTTTAACTTAACAATTTATTGGTTTTCAGGCAATCTACAGTAAAAAACAGTTGGCAATGATCCTGGTAGATAAAGATTATTACCAATCTATTAAGGAAGTGAAATATTGTCCTCAAAATCTGACTTAGAGTACTTTTGTATAAAGACGAGATAGTCACTTTGTGAAAGTTTATAAAATATTGTAAATTCATTTCAATTTTTCAATAAAGACATGCCATTGTAGTATGATTGCAGGTTAAAAAAAAAAACAATTCTTAATAAACAGATGCAACCAACATAATATTCAATTTATTTTTCATAAGATCAGAACATACAGTAGTATTACAGAAAACAAAATTACTGATTCTCTAGCTAAAATCAACTACCTTAATATAAAACCTGATTTCAGATTGACATATCTTCTGCTAAATACCAATTACATCTACACAGTTGAAAATTTTTTCTTTTTTTAAACTGGCTCATCCTTGTTTTATTTGCAAGAAAGATTTATTGTGTACATATGGTTATGTATTTATAATTTTTATGTCTTTTTAAAATATAAATGTAACTATCTAAAGATGGATTTATTCTTATTATTGATTAGCTTGTTGCCACCTATTGCAGGGCTTAACATGTTAAGAATGACTAATTAGTGTTAAAATTAGAAGAGAAAGAAAAAGAAAAACTTGTGAATAGATTCGTGAATAGATTATCTACACAGTAGAAATGTGAAGAGAAAATATCATTGACATGTCAATAAAAATCTTCTATAAGTAGATCTTTCATATTAAACATCTAGCATAATAGACATTACTTAAAAGAAATAAAGAATAAATCAATTGAATCCAAAACTCAGTTACAGATTAACAAGGAATATTTCAATCTATTAACTCTAGCAATATAAATCATGACACAACAACCTTTTAAGATCAATATAGCAGGAAATTCACAATCGATCTCTGGAACAATAAACTTCCTATTCTCAGTAAATTGTATCAAAGAAATTCAAAACTATTCAAGAATAATCTCTGCATAAGATATTAAGAAACTGAAATTAATATCCATCTATATAGGAGATACAAATATATAGAAAGGCAATCAAAAACATTCTTATCAACCTATTAAAAAATTCCAAAACAGCAAATTTAACACCTCTCTAGCTAAACAATTATTCAAATTAAAAATTATAAAATACGAATCTTTCTTATAGGACTTCATCAAGAGAATAATTAGAAGAGATTTCAGTATTCTAATATCAGACTTTACAGAATTCAAAACATTAGCACAACAAATTACAAATAAATGCATCAACACCTTTAGAAATTATCTTCAAAAAATCTATATAGAAAGATATCAATAAACCAATCTTTAGAAAAAAGTAAATTGTATAACTCAAGCCAAAAACCATATTAAAAGTAAAGACCAATCCAAAATATTATTAATAGAATAACTTGAAGACCTAATAATTAAAGATTAATATATTAATTTTATAAACTACTATTATGAATGATTTTTTCCATGGCAACAAAAATCCTTTTTCTATTTTCTCTTACAATTTAAACAATAACTAGCTTTTCTTGATATATTAGGCCCTGCAGCAGGTACCAACAAGCTGCTCCGTAAGTCATATTAGCTTTTTTAGATAATTTTATTTGTACTCAATATATATAATATTGTAAATATATTCATACAACCAACAAATTTTTTCACTAAATAAAGTAAGGATAAGTTAGTTAAAAAAAGATTTTGTTGCATATGATAAAAAAAAAACTCTTTTCTATTTATTTCTAATTTTTTAAAAATTTCTTTTAAGAAAATTTTCTCCTTTTATACTTTTTGAACTTCTTATCAAAGAGTTTATATTTAATATGCCTCAAAAAACAATAGTAACAAGAAACAAATAACAATAACAACTTTTCAACAATAAGAACTTGTCAAAACAAATACTGTATAAACAAACACTTTAATCAATAGTATAAACTTAAATGAAAAACAAACACCAGTCAAAAATATTACTTCTTCCAAGTTTTGTAACATAGTACTGTTACAAAATAATAATAATATCTTCAACAAAAACAACAACAGTCAATACAAAAATAATATATATCTAATATATCTTTTAACTATAACAACAATATAAACAATATATAAAACATATCAAGCTATATATAAAACATATCTTCATCTTCTCAAAACAATATTACAAACCTAAACTCATCTTTAGACATATCCAACATCTATGATATCCAAATATTAGAATTTGAATATGACATTATATATTCAACTTCAAGACCAGAAGATAGCCTAGCAGATGACTAGTTTGAAAAGATAGAGCCTATGCAAGACTCATATAATAACATCAGGTTCAACAATACAATGCATAGAATTGAAACTAGATCCATAAATTGACAAATGAAATATAGCAAAAAAAGAAATAAAATGTCTATCTCAATAGAAGAAATCCTTGACAAAGATAAAATCAACAAAGTGAATTTTTCCAAAAACATCTTATCCATTTTATTTTGCTCATTTCTATTAGAACACACAAAACAATAAAAATAATATTACATTATTTGGTGACAAAAACAAATAAAAAAAAACTCTTTTCTGCACACATCAGATTTTTGAAAATTTGAAAACACATTTACAACTGATCACAATACTCGAAAATTTGTAATAAACCTTTGAAATGATGAACTACTTACCATGATTAAATTGAACTGATGCAACCATATATATACAGAAACAAAAACTACATCAAATGTCAAGAAACAGAAACTACTTTTTATATCTTCTTATGTACTATAACATGGAAAACGCATAGGCAAAAACTAACAAGTATCTTTATATATAATCAGAAAGATTGCATTAAACTCTTTCTGATCACATACCAAAAAGATGTTCATAAGAAGTTTTTACACTTTCTTGTTAATAAAGTCTTAACACTTTCCTTAAAACAACTTGAAGTATAATTTCAGGAGTCGCTTCTACCTTTCTATTGTTTACAAACCTCTTCACTCAAAAACTTGACTTCTAATAATCAAGAAAAGTCAAGTAACACCTTTGTTACCAATAGCAAGAAAGTTCCCAAAGGAAGAAAAACTGACTATGAAGTATCTGAAAATCTTTCTAATCTTTGAAGTGAGAGGTTTATAGAGGTTTTCTATAGTAAAAAGATTATTTTCTCCCTTTTTGACTGTCTTGATCTTTTTAGAGCTCACATTTTTATGATTTTCTGGAAAATTTTGCCTATTTCAGTCTGACCCTGAATTTTGAGTAGCATAAATCCTCACCAAAGGTGATTGACTGACATAAAACACATTAATTTTTGAAATATAAACAAACTTTTATTGGTCCACTCACGTGTCTCAATACATAATTGGTAATGTAGAAAGAAAAGTGCTAGAAAAAGTGTCTCTCTAATCATGCAAGTTCAACCTCTAGAAAACAATTATGATACTAAAAGGTGAGCGATAAATAGAAAAAAGAAAATCTAACTTCTATTTTTCACTAAGCTCCTCAAATAGTGAAAAGGCTTTTTTGGACAAAAGCTGAGGTCTCCAAGCTTCTATCCCAATCAGGCAAAGTTTTTAAAAAGATTTCTTTATTCTGGTCAGGCAAACTTTTCTGTAATATAGTGCTGGCTCCAATAGTGTTAAACGAATCCATACATTGACAAAAGGATAAGTTCCTCAAACATTCTTCTTGAAGTCTCTTTTAAGAATAGTTAAGTTTCTCAAATATTATGAAGCTTAGAGAATATCCCAATTAGGCAAACCCCTTTCAAGAGAAAACTGTGAAATAAAGCAAGAACCTTTTGGAAGGCTTTGAATTGTTTTTTTTCTTTTCCACTTTGTATTTCCAGTGCCAACTTCAATAATTCATCATTTTTTGAAATAATCAATAGAGACAAACTGTTGACAATGATTTTGATTAACTTAAAGGCTAATATCAAGCTACTAAGAGAGCAAGATATTTTTCCCAAAATCTGACTTAGAGTACCTAGTTTAGACTTAGTTTTGTTTAGTCTGAACTAGCTTAGTGGACTTCTCATATTTTTTAAGTAGTTTTTTTTTTTTTTGTATATCTGTAGCCAGACTAGATTATCAGTTTATTAATCAATTGAAAACATAAGTATATTTTTATTCGAGTAGCAAAATACATACTATAGCTAAACTATTATCATAATCTAACTAACTTGTCATAAACATAATAGCCTCTAAGTTTGACCTTGAGGACAATATTTCGCTTTGCAGTATCTTTGGGTAAAAACCCTCCTAGTCTACTGCATTATTGCCAGCAAGTTGTTACTGCCATATATTAAATCAAGCCACTAGAATACAGGAAACTACAAAATGATAGAATGAAAAAAAAGGATAGATGATATCTAAAAATGTTTAAGTAGACAGCAAGAAAGTAAAAATGCAAAAATTGAAAAAAAATATCTCCAGCTTCTTTCAAAGACCTGCTTCTCAAGACCTCTTCTCAATAAGAAATGTCCGATTGGGATATCCTTTCTTTTTCTGACCATCTGAAGAACTTATCTATTCTTAATCTTGATTTTTTTCTCATGTACCTTCTGAAGAAACTTATCACCTAGTAGGAGCCTTTACTTCCAGGACACACTTGATCCCAATCTTCTTTGGGCAATGATTTTTTATCTATCTGTGGTAGACAGCGACTTATGATGGACACAGGTTCTTATGTGACCTAATAGGAATTGGGTCATGTTGTTTTAGTATAATATCTTCTAGCAGCCATACCTAGTTAAAGGAATTTTACTGGTGTATATCTTCCATTGCCCAAAATAGTCATTCCCCAAAAATCTTTTTGCTTCACAATGGTGGGAGGGTATCAAAAGAGCAGTAGAAATCCTCATCGATTGTGATATCTTTTAACAACTTCTAGGGAAATACATTCTCAACTGTAACTAAAGGGTTGGAGCTTAGCAGGAACTAAAGATCATTCAGCCTTATTGTCTAACTGGGATAAAAAGAAGACCTTGGTTTTGAACTTTGTCTAATCGGAATGATGGAAGAGAAAGACCTCAGCTTGAACAAATAGTAGCTTTTTCATCACCTGGGGACTTGTTGCTAGTATTTTATTGGCCTTATGGAGCTTGATTTATAGGTTATTCCAATTGAAGAAATGGGCAGACACGAAGTACCAATCAACTCTTTTGATTACTAATAACATTATAGAAACATATAGAGTGATCAGTAGGAACTTGTTTATATTTAGTTACTAACATGTTTCGTGTCAGTCAATCAAAAGCCTAATGATATTGTGCTACCAGAAATTTAGGATCAAACTGAGATAGGCAAAATCCCTCAAGAAAAACTGTAAAAAACAGTAAATACTTTAAGAAGACTAGAAAAGCTTGAGAAGGTGAATAATAAGCCTTCCTCTGCTGACAAAACCTCTATTTCTATCACTTCAGCTCTGTATGGTAGCACTACACTTGTTAGTCCTTTTTCTTTCTAGAATCTTCTTGTCCTTAGTAGAGAAAGTGTATACTTGGGTTTTTTTAGGTCACTAGAGGCCCAAGTTTTTATTCAAAGGAGTTTATAAACAAGTAAGGAAGGGTAGAAGAGATATATAAAGACAAGCTTTAAGTTGGTTTAATAAAAGTATAAAGACTTTATTAGTAAGAAAGTATAAAACTTCTTGCAAACATCTTTTTTGTGTATAGTCAGAGGATTAGCGGGAAGAGTTTTTTCCTCATATTTTTTAAGTAGTGTAGTCCTTTAATTAATAATATATAATAATGAGTTAGGTACTTTGTGAAAGTCTATAAACTTTGCGATATTTTTCAATATCTCAATAAATACATATCATTATGACATGATTGTGAGTTAAAAAAAAAAACATCTGAAAGATTGCAAAGTATCTATTACCACTTCTCCTTTCCACTATATAATAAGGGATATATCTTGTAACAAATCGGACCAAGTAATCTTAGATCTTATTAAAGGCATCATCAGAAAAGACATCATACTGGCAATCAACAATTACACTGGTTTATACATAACAATACAATCAATACTCCAAAAGTGCATAAATCAATATAGAAAATTTTACACTTAATATGGAAAAAGTGCTATAAGCATATTATAGAATGGGAAACAATAAATAATATTATCAAAAATGATAAGCAATCTAAAAGCCATATACAAGTACAACTATTATCAGAAGCCATATTATCTAAACTACTAATCAAAGATTAATATGTAGACCTTGTCAACTGCTATATAGATTTATTATTTAAAGAAATCACAAATATATTCACAATTTTTTCTTTATCTTTCTTTTCTAATTTCAACATTAATTAGTCATCCTTGGCATGTTAGACCCTGCAGTAGATGGCAACAAGCTAGTTGGTAAGAAGAATAAATTTATTTTTAGATAGTTGCATTTATATTTTAGAAAGACATAAAAATTGTAAATGCATAATCATATATATACAATGAATCTTTTTCATAAATAAAATAAGGATAAGTCAGTTTAAAAAAAAAAAGAAGATAGATACAACTTTAATGAAGCAAGTATGTATTCAAATAGTAACAACAATATACATTATAAATATAAACATCAAATAAACTTATCAGTCAACACTATAAACACAGAAATACTTCCAAACAATCAAAAAGATAATAAAAACAATTCATCTATTCCATACAGCTTCAACAACATAGATAATCAATATGATGACCGCTTTGAGGAAGTACAAGCACTCCAACTTTCTTCTTCTTCTCTAATAAATCTTCTGAACAATAAAACTCGTTCTTCTCAAACAACAAACTAACTGATTGGTTTATTAATATAGCAGAAAATACTTCAAGATGTATATCTTCACAGCAGAGATTCCTGGCAAAGATTACGACAGCAAACTTAAACTCCTACAAAAATTTCTATCAAGATTATAATTATTCACATTGATCAGAATCAATAAATCCCAAATATCAAACTTGATAATTATACAACTATTTTTATATAACCATTACTAGTATATAATGGGATTGAGATCAAAATAAGACAATCAGAGCATGGGATATACACCTCAACATCACATTTGCAAACATTTGTGCTAGATTCTTTAAATTTGGTAAAATTAAATTGATTAAAGTGCAAACAATTCGTATAAAACAATCAGCTAATATCAAATTTCATAAGCAATAAGATTATAACAAAATCAGTAACCATTAGGCCATTCTCTTCAAAGCTGACTTAATCAGAATTTTTCCCTTCTTTAATATAAATCAAATCAAAGAAGAAAGAAGTATTTATATATTTAAACTCATTAATTTTCCTTTAGGCACCATAGGTTTCCATCTCAAAGAAATAATCCAAACAGCAAAAGCACAAACCTATTATATCTAAAGATGGGTTCCTAAAGAGGAGGCAGAAACAAAAATCAAATGTTTCTTATTAGGAAACATTAAAAATTTTAAATTAATAACTATAAAAAAACTACTTACAATTGGTTTTTATTATTTAAATCATTGATTTATAGCATTTCCTGACTTTTGTTTCTATTAAAGTGAAAAGTCATAAATTTTGTCCCTAAAAAAGTGATATAAGTGATCTGCAAAATTTTATATGCTAAACTTTAAGGACTCATTATTAATTATATCCTACATATCATCAACTATAGAAGAAAGAGATTTACAATCCTTAGCTTTAAAGATAAAGAAACTTTGTTTCAAGCAAAAAACACTCAAACATTCTAAGGCAATACTAAATTAGCATCGACAGAACTATTATATCCTCAAAGACTGCCCTATAAGAACATCCCAACATCAATTAGTAGAGCAGAAAAAACTCAACATCAAGAAATTCAGCCACTTATATACAAGATTCAAACCAGTAAGCATTTCAAAAACCAAAAACAATTCTTCCCTGAGAAGATCCTTTATACAAGTAGTAAAAGACAATCAAAAGCCTACAGAATTACACAACACAAACCAACTGCCTTTAATTAAAAACTTCACACTGAAAGATATTTACAACATTCTCAAACATCTCAATATTAACATTCTCTCAATCAAACAAAACCTCAACTTATCCAATCAAAGAATTGACAATTTGAAAGATAAAATAAATGATCTATATAACAACTCATTTACAGAAAATCTTCAAGAAACAATCACCAATGTTAACCAAGATATTGAATACTCATTTAGCATTACCTCAAGCATAGCCAGAAAAGGATACCAACTAGCCATGCACAAGATATCAGAGTAGAACAAAAAAAAATCTCCAATCAAATAAACAACTTAGAAAACTCATTCACCCAAATAACCTTATCCTATAAACAACTTATCCAATTGCAATTAACTTTTATGCAAAACACAAACTCCCAGAATTCATCAAAATAATGCTTACAATATTCAATTATCAATAAACATTTATTTATCAATTCTTTCAGTCTAACTCTTATCACTGATAACCTCTATCTTTACCTACTCATCTCCAAATAAGAACTTATCCATTCATAATAACACACAAAAACTAAACAATTTACAATACAACCAAGCTACTCTAATATGTAAAATTTGTTTCAAAAATATCAGAGACTTATCTGTAGAACACTAACACAATTTTTGATTTGAATACTGTAATAGCAACAAATGAAATATAATATATAGAAACCAATGGCAATTTCCAATCATCCAAATACTAGACCTCCAACATATTAAAAACTTGGTAAACACACAACTCAATACATACTGACCAAGGTATCACTATAAGTCTAACTCCACAACTCACAATCAGAGTTTTCTATCATAAGAAATTCCTAAAAGAATAAATGTACTTTATTTTTTATTTCCTATAAAAAAATTCTTTAGGATAATAGGCATCTACATTCCACTCTCTAACTACACTCTCAAAATATCCATTCGCAAAAAATATAAAGAATTTATTATAGAAACACAAAACAAAAACTGATTAACAATAATCATAAAAGATTTTAATGAAGTACCAAACCTCGATGGATAAACAATCCACCAATTATTAACTAAATGACAGAACACTAAGCTATTTCATTGACTTTTTTCAAGAAAACAACTTAATGAACTCATTCAGAAAAATAAATCCATATATTAAAGAATTCATTTGTCATAACTTCAAAAATCAATACAACAGAATCAATCAAATCTGGATATCTGCAAAAGAAATTTGGAATTTAACAAAAGTCTATATAGACAAAAATATAGTACTATTGATAAATAGTAACCATGAAACTACAATTTGCTATTTAGAAACATGACAACTTATAATACCAGCTTACCAAATATATATACACAAAAAATATAAATACAATTGACTTTACACTTCAGAAAAAAACTGATAGAAATTTTATCAATTGAAGGAACAATTTCAAAATATGAAATCATACCCAGGACAACCAACAACCAATGGAATTTCTTTAAAGACACTATTTTAAAAGTAGCAAACAAATTTATTAAAAAGATCAATGCTATAGCAAATTCATTAACAATCAAATCACACATTCTCTAACTTCTAACAAAATAATTGATATACTCAAACTTCACCAATTAGCAAAACAAGTAAAACATGTGCCTTAAAATTTCAATATAACCAAATTACAAAAGTGAACAACCTCTCTTCAAACAACTTTTCCTTAAATATTAAAATTATCAATCATTAGCATAAACTTCATTCAGAATATAGAACTCAATAATTGGATTCATAAACTTAACTCAATTTTAATCAAACTCAAAACAGCATATTAGATAGTCATCAAATATAAAACAAAACAAAGAATCACAATGGCAATATCCAGAATATTACAATACATGAACAGTAATAAACACACAATAATCAATAGTATCTTAGAAAAACTACACAGGCACATTACTCTAAATAAAATTATAGTAGAAGACATTATCCCAAAAAGAAATGCTCAAACAATTTCCCAATAGCCAGAGTGGAATAAAAATATAAATCTAAACTCAACATCAATAACAAGTGATACAATTTCATAATACAATCCATTACCAAAGAAAAAATATCAAAAATTATTCACATCAGAAGCAACACATCATTTCTAAATCTATAAAAAATCCCATATATTGTCTTCAAGAAACTAGGTCCCAAAGCCATCTCTCTCTTTATAGATCTTTGCAATAATATCTTTAAAACACAAATAATTCCCAATAACTGGAAACAAAAGAATCTAATCACAATTTCCAAATCCCAAGAATAAAATAACAATCTCAGAATAACCCACCCAATCATATTTTTAGAAACTGGCAAAAAAATTTTTACAAAATATATTAATGATAAACTATTCAAAGTCTTTATTAAACATGAAATCCTGTCCCACTACAACTGGGCAGTACTACCAGGCTCTAGCATTCAAGAATTAATATAAATCATTCAAAATATTATAGAACATATAAAATCAAACTTACAAAATTTTATATACTAAATACTTTAGAAACCTATCATTATTAATATTTCAGTATACACCTATATAAATGATACACATGGATTACAAACAACTTTAACATATTCTAAACACTGCAATCTTATTCTATAAATTAAATAACATTCAAATTAATCTAGCAAAATCAGCACTTCTCATTATCAATAATATGCAACATGATAAATAGTGATCACAACAGATCAAATCAGATCAAATTTTAACTAGATTCGATTTGATTTAATTTTTATAAATACAAATTAGATATAGATCGGATTCATTTTAAAATAATCTAATCTAATTTGAAACTATAATAGTTTAATTTGATCTGATTCAAATCTGAATCTAATTTAATTTGATTTGATGCAAAATCAATTTGAAACTGATTTGATACATTTTTAATCTGTTTCAAAGTATATTTAACCATAACTGCATTAATATAACTAAATTAAATTAAATATATTTAAATTAATCTCACTTTATTTTAATAAAAAAAATTTTTAACTAGTATATTTTCTTTTAAAAATATTTTGTAACTTTAAATTTAAAAATTTTCCTTTTATTAAATTTAAATAAATTTATTTATTCAATCTATGATTATTTACTTGTTTTTATATTAATATACTTTTCACTATAACAATACCCTCTAAAATAACTTGATTTTTTATTATCAATATTTCAAGTACTTGCAAACATATTGATCTGTTGATAATTGATTATATTGGTAATATATATGATATGCTTTTTCTTTACCTTCTCTCTATTTTTTATAGCTGATATTGTTTTTTTGATCAAATTTTGGAACAATCCACAAGTTATACCTTCTATCAATAATACTATAATACAATGCAATTTATTTTTTGATTAGCAATAAAGAGTATTTCATAGTAAAAATTATAACAATTTTAATTTGTTAACTTAAAAAATTTTTTTTTTGAAGCTGGCTCAACCTCCAGTTGGTCTTTATTTAACTTTTACTTTGACATTACATTGTATTATCTATTTCAAAGTTAATTAAACTTCACAAACTATATTAGTATGTATGTTAGGAATTTAGAGAAAGATACCTCTTTGTTTGGATTTTCTATAGATCTCTATGGCCTGTTGCCCCTTTTTCAGGAAACTAACTTGCCTAGACTGAGTCAGTGCTATTTTCATTGTTTTTCAAATTGAAAAGGAAATTGAAAATTTTTTGTTTTTTTCAGTCCAGGTTGACTCTATTTTTTGGTCTCCAGTTTGACTCCTTGATGTGTTTTGGCTCCACTTGCCCTTCACTTTCTTATTGGTTTTTGATATTTTCTGAGATAACTCACACTTGATCAGGGCTTCGCATCTCTGTTTCCAGATGTCTCTTGTAATTCCTGGATTTCTTTCATATATCCTAAAAGGGTTGGTTTGACTTTCTTCTTAAAAATTCTTGCCCAATCGTGAATCATTTTAGCTATGTCACGAGGAATCAAACTTCTGGCTATTATGTGCATTCAAAGATTGGCTTTCTTACTTGTAACTTTAGTGGCCCATTCTTACACCCAAAACTTGCTTCATTTTTCCCTACTCTGGAGGAAGAGTGTGATCATCTCTATCATATAGTTGTTGACATCAAAGTTGTTTCTTGTACATGTATATATATGCATTTGATTTTCTGATACCGCTTTGCACCTAATGCATTGGCTGGATTTATAGAGATCACCTCTTCATTTGTGGAGTTTTGCCATGGTTGGTAATTCTTGAATCCACTATTTTAGCTTAAAGATTCTCTGTTGATAGTCTTTAGCACTTGTAGGACTAGTCGTAATTTTCCTCAAGCTCAAGAAATTGATTATTGCCTCCCAGTCTATTGCATTACAGTTCTGGTTCAAATCTTGGTTTCTTTTCAGGTAGCACCATTCCATGATTTGCTTGTTCCCGAAGTCATTTCTAACTGCTTCCCTGCCATAATAGTTGGTTGCCTAGCCTTTATACATCAGCTCTAGCATGTTTCTGTTGATAGGCATGATTTCTAGCCTGGTTGTCTATCATTTGAGTCTTGTTTTCTTGGTTTCAGAATCCACCCTGGTGCGTATATAAGTCTCATTTCTTCAGATTTTTTCAACTTGGAGTTTGAGGTTCCTAGAGTGAATCAAATCCTTTGTACTGTATATTCTACAAGCCATACTATCTTGTTTTTATTCTTCCTGACTTTCAAAGCTGTTGTGATTATCTAACTATCTGTGTAAATTATCGCCTTTGTTTCCACTAATAAAGAAGTTAATGCAACTGTAACTGTGTTTAGCTCAGCCTCATTTGATATCGTTTTCCAGAAAGTTTTGAGTTCTGTTATCTCTGTCTCATTCCCTGTCACCATATTGGTTATGTGGAATGCAATAGTATAGAAATTCCTGTAGCAGCTCACATCAGTCATAATTCTAACTTTTTTCCAGTCTTCCACCCTTTGTTACAAGTGTCTGAGCCTTTTTTTACTGGCGTTGTTCTTGATTCATTTGTCAAACTCATTTCTGTTTTTGGGATTTGAGATATAGATATCTTTTAGTTCAGTTGTGAGATTATTCTTCCATTGGGATAGCCTTGCTTTGATACTGTCAGGGAATGAAAGAAGCTTGGTTACCTTGCTTGTTCTTCTGTCCAGCATGACTTGTCTGCTGTTTTCTGTGACTGCTATCATATCTTTGTTTGGAAGGTTTATTATATAAATATTTTTTTCTGTATTTACATTAATGTTACACCCTGGGCATGTTGTTAGATATGATAATGAAGGATCCTTAATGTAGTGTCTCGCTATAATGATATTTATATTCTTTTTCTTTAGTTTTCCCATAAGCAATTCTTCCTTCGCTATCTCTTTTAACATTGTTATCCAGATGTGCTTGTTCTTTTTTAGGTATCTGCTACTTAGCTTGTTGGCCCAGATCATACCATAAAAAGAGTTTGTGCCTAGTTTGAGGTTGATTAACCTTGTTGAGTAACAAGGATTTACCTGTAGTTAATATGTCGATAATATTTTTGTAGAAATGTGGTTGCCTTCTTTGTGTTCTTCGCTCAATGGTTTGACATACTTGTGTCCAGCTAATCAATTTGATCTTGTTGTGATTGGTGAATTGCACCATCCACCTTAGGTCACTTGCTTTAAGCTTGTTCCTGTACTTCTCGAGTCAGTAGGGGCTCATGAGTACTTCTAATGATGTCAATCTGAACTTTGTTATATTGCATCCTTGTTTTACATTTCTGAAGGAAAATCCTTGTTTTTGTATGTTGGTAAGTATGTCCTGTAAAAAGTTCATGCCTGTTGGATATATTTTTGGGCATGTCTCCAGGATACTTGTATCTGATCATGCTATCCATTGAAGGTTTATTATTCTTTCTCTATATAAACGTCTTGCATGATTGGTTATTGAATATAGTTTCTCGAGTAGTATAATATGCTTTTGGAGCATGTATGTTTTAAAATTGAAGACCCTGTATCCCAGGTTACTGTGAAAGGTACAGTTTGGGGCTGAAGTTGCAAAATCTATCTTGTGCTTGAAGATTTGTCTAATCTTTCTATCGATATTATCTACTTTGACTTCTAAGAGATATATGTTCTATACCAAGTACTTTACTTTTGACAGGATTACATAATTGATTATGTATTGTGCCTGTTTATCCGTTACTCTCTTTCAAAGCAGATGATTGGTAAGGCTAGATGTTATCTGGCCAATCAGATTTGTTTGGTGTTTTTTTTTATTATTATGGTTAAACCAGACTCTTAGGTATCTTACTGTCCCTTGCGAGACTTCAATAATATTGTGCTCGAATGTTATTTCAGACTCATTTTTATTATTGATTATAAGGAGTTCTGACTTTTCCAGGTTAACTTTAACTTGTGCAAAGTTGTAGAAGGAGTTCACTAGCTTTAAGATAGTTTCTAATTACTTTCAGTCCTTTGCTACTTATGCTGTGTCATCCATGTATACTATGATTGATGTATTTGTGATGCTACAGGATGTTCTGAGCTATGTCTAGTCATATGTTTTGTGAGGCTTCTATATCCTTGCACTTTAATGACCCTACATATTAGTGGATCGTAATAGATATACTAGAGGAGTGATGATATCGTGTCTCCTTGATCAATCCCATTTCTTACTTTATAGGGATCTGTTGTTCCTACACCTGTGATGACTGTATTTTTTCTGTCTTTGAAACCTTCTATTATGAGGTTTGTAAGTTTTCCTGGGAACTTTATTCTTCTTATGGCCTGTGCCAAGATAGTCAGGTCCATGTTGTCATATGCTTTGCTCATGTCCTGAAAAAGAATCCACAGTTCCTTTCTATTTTCTCTTGCATTTTCAATAACTGTATTAAGTTCAAAAATGGGTTCTGTTGTGCTCATTCCTGGCAATGCTACCCAGTTGTGTTCTGATAGGATCTTGTGTTAATGAGTATGACTGACAGCCTATTTATCAAACCTTTTGTAAAAATTTTCTTGACTGATTTCAAGAGTGTAATAGGTTGAACCTTTATTAGGTCGTTACCCTAGTCATATGTCTTTGGAATTGGATAGATAGTACCTTCCTTCCATTTCCATAGCATCTGATCAGAGTGTAAAATTGTACTAAAAATGTTCTTGACTCTTCCAATTGCCTTGGAACCCAGGTGGTATAGTGCTATATATGGGATTTGTGATAGACCCGAGGCTAAAATTCTACTTGCCTTAGCTATAATGTCTTTTATTTCTTATACCAAGAAGTCTGTTGTAACTTCTACGTATCAATCCTCATTTACATGTTGAAGAGTTCATAGTCTTTTTTCCATTCCTGTGGGATTGTGCAAGGCTGTAGCTTCCTGGTCCAGTTTTCAAAGTGATCTCATATCCGTGATCTTATTTTGGCCTTGTTTAATACAATTTCTGACTTTTCATTGTTCAGGATTATCTTATCAAGTTTGATTTTCCTTTTTTCCCTCTCTAGGAAACTATCTATCATCCTTTTCTTGTCTGATGTATATCAGATCAGGTGATTGTTGAGGACTTCATAGATTTTCTTGCTTTGCACTGTACATAAGTGTTTATGCATAGTGTTCTTAATGCTTTTAATTTCTTCAACTACTGTGAATTTTGCCACTTTGAAATCTTTCGAGATGGTCAGTTCTTTGGAAAGTTCGATGCTATTCTTCTCAACAAGGCAGTGAATTCTCGCCTGTTTTTTTTTGCTAACTTATCCTTGTTCTTCTTCCATCAGCAGCTTTTTGAGCTGACATAGCCCAATTGTTGAAATTGAGGCTATCTTGTTGCATCTCTCTTGTTTGTTACTTAAGTGTATTTGTGCTTTCTTGAATCTTCTGATATGTATGCTTGTTGCTTTCAGGACTATTTCCCTTAAGGTGTATTACAGTCTATTAGCATTTCCATCATAATCTATCGAGCCATTGGAATGGTCTATTTTTTCTTCTATTTGCTTCATCCACTTCTCCCATCTTGCTGGTTTTGTGTTTGCCCAGTTGTATCTTGTATTGGATTCTCTCTGAGTATTTCTTTTCTACTTCAGGAGGGGAAAAGCTAGGTGTGTTCTGGCAACTGTAATGCCATAATCACTCTCGTAAACTGTTTATATCCATTTTTTATACTTGTTGTTAGTAGTTCTAATTGCCGATTCTGTGTAATCCAAATTTGATCAATCCTACTTGCTGTCTCTAGGTCTAATTCTCATATGAATTCCCTCTTATGTGGATTGGCTATACGAAATGTGTCAATCAATACGTGATCTTTCATATTCTTAATAAGAATGCTGTTAGATGACATTTTATTCTCAAAATAACAGTGCTTTTTGGAGAACCTGTCTATGCAAGTCATGTTTGTGTCATTTAGATCTCCTGCCACTATGACTTTCTAGTTTGGTTTATAGCTTGTGCTGAGCTATCTTGATATCTTTTTTTTCGAAAATATGTCTCTCTGAGACCTTTGTCATGAGAGTAGATGCCTATTATCCTGAGATACTTTTTATATGGGAATGCCAAGTCAAGCATGACAGCTCCTCCCTCGACTATTTCTTTCTTTACAATTCTTATTGCAAACTGATGTTTGAAAGTTACACCTACTCCTGATCCTTGTTTTTGATTTGTATTAGTCCAATGGTACTCATATTCTTTGGTTTTCCAGTATTTTGTTGCACAATCACTTCCATTGATCTCAGTACTAATTATGATGTCCCAGTCTTCTTCACATCATAGCTCTATCCAGGATATCCTATTTATTTCTTTGTTGATTTTTCTTATATTAGAGGTTGTGATCCGTATTGCTAGTCCTTTTTCTGTACTATCTACTGTTTCTTTAGTGGGTTGACTTCTTTTTTCATTTCTATCTTGTGATGTTTCCTTGTTTTTTAGTGTGTTACTCATTAAGTTTAATATTGATGCTATTGTTGACTATCTGCCAGTACTCTAATGGCTTCGAGTACATGCTGCATGTTAGCTTGCATGTTATCTATTGTTCTATTGATTTATTGCTATCTTTCCCTGATATCTGTTGTTTCTTGTTCTTGGTTCGAGATTTCTGGGCCTTCCAGGTTGTTCGTCGGTGATTCGTATTTCTCCTTATTGTCACTGTCTGGATACTGTTCCATCTCATCATAGTACTCCTGGTTGTATACTTCTAGATTCATAATCCTTTCATCAAGGTTTGTTATCATCTTCTTGAGACTTGCTACTTCTTGTTAAATTGTTGTGAGCATTCCCATGGTCTCTTGTATGTTTTGGAATTGTTGCATACATCCTTGTTGATGTTGTGGTTGGTTCTGGTGGTTTTATTAATTTTGGTCCTTACTTGTTCTGTTTTACTGATTTTTGTTAACTGTGCAGCTGTCGCATACGATGCTAGCCTCTTGTTGCTCCTGTCATTCATTGGCATCTCAGCTCTGAAGCCACTGGTTCTGGCAGGCTTAAATTTGTTATATATTTGACCATACTTTTCTATTTGAGTATGGTTAAACTCTCTCTATTGTTTCCTCCTTTTTTTGATGGAACAGTCTTTTGCTGGATATGTTGTTGCATCACAGATGGGACAGAGAGATGTATTGATGGGGACTAAGGTTATTGTGGTCTCTCCAATGGTGAAAATCATGTCTTTTGCTATGAGCAGGTCTTCTCTTATTTCGAAACTTACTACTATGAATTTCTTCGGTTTGTATCTTGTTGAGCAAGTATGTAGGATGTAGTATGTCCATACTTTTATCTCATTCAGTACTTGCTTCAAGTCCCAAGCTGTGATACCAGGAGATAAGTTGATTAGTTTTACTATGATATTATATCTTTCTCTCATTCGATCTGGTGACCAACTGGTATCATTAATTCTGATTACATCTCCTTTGATAAAGATACTATGTTTTTTGACAAGTGCCTCTTTGACTGCCTCTTTTTCAAAGGTGATTGTGGCACACTGCTATAATTTTTGTGTATTCATACTGACTCCTGAGACATTGCTGAATTTGGCAAAGTGTTGTCTGACCTCGATAAGCCTTGTCTTCAGGGGGATGTCCCAAACTACTATGGATTTAACTTTCTTGATCAATTGTTTGCTAATATGCATGTGGATGAGCTTATTGTCACCTAGATTTGATAATTCCATTCTTATTGCATCATCTATTGCTTGTTGATCACCAAAGACTGCGATGATTCAGGTTCCCTCTTTTTCTTATTCACTGCAAATTGTGATAAGTTCTGATGATGAGTTGAGGGCTTTTGTAATATAAAGGATTTTTGCATCATTATTTGAGCCAGGGGTAATGCTGGTGTTGATGCTCATCTTGAAGCATTTCTTGCTATATCTGGTCTCCGGGTTGACTAGTGTTCTTGATCATGGTTTGATACTGGGGCAGACTGAGTTGTTCCTTTGGCCTACTGTTGTCCAGGGGTCTTTTTTCCTTTTACTGGCCACATTTCATGTAGTTGTCTTGCATATTCAGTTCCTAAGAGATTGCTTCTCTCTATGCAGGAGTTCAGGTTTCTTTCCACTTCTTTGTCTGAGATAGGCCATCCATTGGGGGATCTCCTATTCCACTCCTGGCTTCTTTCATCTGCTCGCTTCACGTTTGAGCCTCATGGGTTGATTCCATCTCTATTTCCATGTTGGTGGCACTATAAGAAGGTACTGCAGCTGGTTCCTGAGCTTTGTTGAACTCGCTGTCTTGGTTAGATTCTATTGCTGATAATGTTGAGGTCTCTGTCTACACACTGGTAGACTTCTTGGTGTATGGTTGGTTTCGAAAGAAAGGAGTTTCTTTGCTTCTTCTTTTTGTTCGTAAAGTTCTTTCTATTTTTTGTTGTTCAAGTTGTGAAACTTTGGAGTTTCTGTTATTGAAAGTTATCTTTCCTATTGTCAAGGTTGCTGCATCTCAGGTAATCGGAAAAGAGTTTTTGAACTTAAATTTTTAATAATTTATAATGTTTAAAAAATATCTATCATTTTAACTTTAATTTCCTATTTAAACATGTAAAAGTTGACTTCTTTTATTGCAGACAAATTTTTTATCATTAACAGGTCATATTTCTCTTAGACAAGTAGCTGCAATTGCATGGTCCAAAAAATTGTGATCAGTATGAACAAATTTGCTATATCTCTAGACTACATAGGCCTTATATAGATCTAAAGGATAATTTAAATATAATAAAAGAAACTATAAGGCTTTTGTCAGTAGTACCATATTTGTTGCCATTTAGCTGGGATAAATTGTATTCTTCTATTTTTTTTTATATACTTGAGGTTATATCTTCAAGAAATATATATATGTCATAGTTGAAAAGAAAACTGTTTATCATTATAACTTTTTCTTTTTATAAATATTATCTTTTGAACCCTCATAATTTAACAAATATGTTATACACATAGGTAAAAATTTCTCTTTTTCTTGTTAAAAAATACCTGCAAATATTAAAATTAATAAAGTTTTAAAAATAAAACTTAAGTTTAGTTAAATATATATCTTGCAGTTATTAAAGTATCTTGATTCAATTCTTTGATTTCTAATAATCAAGTAACATGTTGATGCAAAATGAATAAATCAATAGTTGTGCTTCTCATAAGTTCAAGTACATCAGGACTGATATGATTTTGATATACAGCCAGTATCACCTTGTTGGAGGCTCTATCATGAACCATTATTTCTTATTTTTTTTTATAATTCTTGAAAGACAGAAGATAGTATTAATTACAGGTACATGGAAAGGTAAGAGATTTATTTTTTCAAATATTCATTTTCCTTTTATTTTTTTTTTATTGTAATCAGAAAGGAGGTCAAGATATATTATTTTTACTGTATTTTTTTTTTTTTTTTAGAAATTGACTCATCCTATGCCTTCTCCAGTGCTTTATTAATAAAAGATCATATTTAGGGACAATTGGAATTAATATTTTTCTGTACTATCTGAGGATTTATAGATCACTAAAAAGAAATAGAACAGAGAGCTAGCTATTTATATGACTTGATCTATGTCTAACCTAACCAGGATAAGAAAAATATATTACTGTCTAGTATAAATACTCTCTTTTAAAAACAACACAGGAATAAGTCAGATACACATGCTTGTGTATTGCTGAACACATTCTTTAATCAAGAGTTAATATTATCTAGAATACATTAATACATCCACTAATCAACTTGTTGCCACTCATTAGTAGAACCTAACATATTATGACTTACCCAAGATTTTCAATATCATCTACAGTAATGTTAGGGATTTCTTGTACTAGTCAAAGACAAGTCAGTGTTGAAATTAAAAGAAAAAGAAAAAAGAAAAGGTAGAAAAAAGTCTTAAGACTTTTAGTTTCAAAGAGGTATAATTGACTGTAGTGTTTATATATATTCTAATTGGTGAAGTAGTGTTTAATAGTTGATAAAGTATATAATTGTCAGTTTTTTGACTGTGATGGGCTGGGTTCCTATATGAATTGTGGATCACAGAAGACCATGATTTTAGCCAAGGAGTTTTTCAAATTATTAGCTTTAAATATTAGTTTGTCTTGTACTGCCTGGATATTTTGAAGTGTGCTATGTGTACATTTTTTTCTAAATATGTTGAAGACTGTATTGAGATTGTCAATGTCTTTGATATTGTAGATCTTTGGTTCTTCTGATTTCTTAGTGGTGTAATGGAGATCTTGTATGCCTGTTTCTAAGTCATCCATATGCTAATTAATCTGTATTGAATCTTGTTTGATGGAGTTGACTTCATTGCATAGGTGCTAGAGAATGTTGTAAATGTCTTTGAGTGTTACATAATTCTTTAATTTGTTATTGGTAATTGTGTCTTTAGTTGTTTCTTCATGTTTTTATATTTAGATAATATCTGCAAATAAAGGTTTGTTGTAAATGTTTGAAGTAGTGATGTGTGTTTTGGTTACTCCACTTTTTGTTGGTTTGAACATGGTGTAGAAATATTCAAACTTTTTTACATTTGTTTCTTTATTTCTTGTATTTTTTGTTATCTTCAATTAATGGGACAGTCTTTAAGTATGTGGTTTGTACTAGAGCAGATATTGTAAATTTTTATGGAAATATTTATCCAAGCTAGTTGTGTTATGCTCAAATAGGCTGGTGTGTATGCTGCTTGTTGCAATGATTCTTCATTAGTGAAATACAGGATAGTGAACCTTTTTCTGTTGTATTGTTGTATTCTAGGAATGTAGTATGTTTGAGCCTTTGTTTTGTTGATAATGCTTTTTAAGTTATGACCGGTAATACCAGGTGATAGATTTGTAAGTCTTAGGGCATAAGTGTGCCTTTCTTTGTTAATTTGATTTGTGTTTAAGAATAGAAAGATTCTGATTAGATTGCCTCTAAACAGAATTGTTCATCTTTTACTAATTTTAATATAATCTTATTGTTGTTGATATTTAGTATTTGCTGATTGCTACATATCAATTGTCTGCATTTTTATGGCTTTAATTTCTTCAAATTTGATAAAAGCAGTATGGATATTTGCCTGTGATATAGGGAATGTTCCATACTCTAATTGTCTTGTGTTTTGCTTTCACATATTATAAACTAGTATTTGCTGTATGTGAATAGTGAGATTATCATCTATTTTAATGTATTTAGCTTTTTTGACATCTGACTTTACTCCAAAAAGTGTTGTGATAGTAATACCTTGATTGGTTCTATTCAGTCGAATAGAGATAAAATATTCTAGGTATGAAAGTGATTTTTGGATTATTTGAAGTTTTTCTTTGTTGTTTTTTCCAGGTATTCATTTGTTGTGATAGTCATTTTAAATTGCTTTCTTCCATAAGTTGTAGTCCAGTCAATTGGACCTTGGTTATATTGAGGATAAGATTGTACTTCTTCAATATTTGATTCAAATTATATTTGTGGTGTGTTTTAGTTTGTTTGTGTGTTTTCAAACCAGTTATCAATAAAATTATTGTTCAGATCAAACCCATATAAAGATGATTGCATGTTATCTGATATCTGATATTTGTTTATATGTATTTGTTTTGATGCTTAGTTTATTTTTAAAGTTATGTTTCATAATGTTTTGAAAAGAAGTTCAGGGTTCTTCTAACTCTATATTTTGTGTTTTATTTGTTGGTATTCTGTTTGAACTATTGGTTCAAGAGCATTGTGCTTGTCTTAGTCTAGTTGAAAAGACTTTTGGAGGCATGTTGTATTGACAAAACTCTGTGCTTTGAATCTTTTTTTACATAAAGAAGAAAATTTTCAAAAAAAAAATTTTTCAAAAATTTGATCAGTATGGAAAAGAGTTTTTTTTTTTTAATCATTTTTACTGTATGTACCTTCTCAAAATACTTTTGAGTTAATAAATTTTTCCTGATCTATAATTTTAAGTTAATACAGTTTCAAAAAATTGCAAAAATTTTAACTTACAAAATTTTTATAGATTTTTTTTTTTTTAAATTTTTTACATTATCAATATTGATCTTCAAAGCAATAGTGATAGTTTTTAAGTTATTATCACAAGTAACTAAGAACCTCAAAAAATCCTTTCGTCAGTTGATCTGATATGGTTTTTTTTTTTTAAAAAATTCTCTGTTAGGATAGGTATATGTGCTTTATTAAACATATATATATTTTACATTAATAATGTATCACTAAAGCTAAGTTTCTACCTAATTTACTTGTCTCTATTTTAAATTTATTAAAACTTTAAGTGCAACTTTGGAAATGATTTATCACTCTATTAACAGTTCAAATAAAGATCTTTCCAACTATTAATTTCATTGCTTACAGGTCATTACTGCAAACCAGTTAATCTAATATGGTTTTATTATTAATAAACTTGAAAATATATACAAGTATTTTTATTATATTTATATTTTGATAAGTATTGATATTAGGATAAAAAAAAAATTCTTTCTGCTGATTCACTATTTTTCTAAAAATTTTCTTTTTTGGTAATTGTTTAGAGAAAAAGGATAACACAATCCAAGCTTAGCAAACATAGTAAAGAGAAACACAACTATATTACTCCACTTGGAGCAACACATAAAGCACTAAAAACAAGCCACTAGAAGAAGAGTATATCATAACAACAATAGTACTTTTTCTATCAACTTTTGAAGGAAAGAAAAAATAAAAGTAAATCTGAATTATAGTAAGGCCAAGGGACCCAACATCAACTCCCCTAGCTTCCAACTAGGCTAGTACAAATTTACACCTTTCTAGATATTAGAAAGAACCTGGCAATATAATAATCTCAACCAGTAAACCAATCAAAATTCAAAATTTGCAAAACCCAAGAGGATGTCAGGAACCCAAGAGCAATAGCTAGAGATTATCAGTAACAACACATCAGCAACGCATAAATAACTAGCACGTAACATGAACACAAACATGTTCTTTTAGACAATAGAGACATAACAATAGATTACGTGATATGTTTCTAAACAGATAAACAAGCTCAACATATATTCTAGCTAATCACAAAACATGTTCCTCATATTTGGTTTATCCCTTAATAGAATCAGCATATGTGTTACTAAAATCAACAAATAAATAGATAAACAACCTGCAACTCATGTTTACCCTACAATTGATCTACTAATATAACAGATAGATTAGGAAACCCCAGTAATACTATTAAAATAAGTAAACAAATAAATAGAGTTAATCCGCGAAGTATGACTTATCCAATAAGCATATAACACAGCCAACATGGATAGGGCACAATGTATTCTTCATATAGTAAATAGAAGGAAGGAGAATATTTTAAATACCTTAGTTAATCTTTCAAGAAAGCATGATGAAACCTCAGAACTATGAACATCCCAACAGTTGATAAGGCAAAAAGAAGAATATCTAATAGAAGAAACAACTCCTGCACCAGATACTTTTACTATTCTAGATAGTATTATTGCTAATATCCTAGGAATAAACAAAACAATATTCCATAAGGAACGGATCCTTACTCGATATATTCTATATCTCTGGTAACAAGGAAAAGAAAAAGAAGAAGATCTTCTATAGTCCTATATAGGAGACAAGTTCATTGAAATTATTAAGAATGCAAGTGATCCACAGGAGTCAAAAAGTCAACCAATGGTGATCACAGAACACGTAAATACTGAGTCAATGATGGATAATAAAATCACAATGACCAGTGATCATAAACAAGAAGAGGCCAAAATACAAAGGCTTCAAGAGAAAATAAAAAGCAACAATATTAGTAATTATAACTCATATAATACAAGAAACAGGGACTTTGCCCCATTGACAAACCCATATTTTATAGGAAGAGAAGAAATATATAGACTCGGTGCCATTATAGCCAATATTTCAGAAAAAATAGAAGAAGAAGCCAAGGTCTACCTAAGCAATATCTTGAAACTACCACAGAGAGAAAGACACCTCTTAAAGAAAGAATTTATCAATGGAAATAAATAATTGACCTTTTGTGTACAAGAAAAAGAGGATATTCTAAAATGTATAGAAGAGATAAACCATAAAGATGATAATTTTACAATCCAACAAATAACTTCTCACACTTTTCATTCTATCCATATAACCAAAAGAGAAAAAAAACAAAAAAATCTTTCAGGAATTCAAAGGAAAAAATAGATCAGATATATGACATGTCAGTCTAATAGATTTAGATCAAAAGGTTTTCAGAAGTTATATAGCTAAACATCTCAAAAGATATGAAACAGTTCAAAACATCCATATCTATAAGGCCAAGATGAAAACTAGGGTCAAGGTCTATTTCAAGCTTCATAAACATATTAAATGGGATCTCGCAGAAGCATAGACAACATCTATAGGTACTGAAATGTTCAGAGCTATCTTCACTAAATCAAAGTTGACTAATGAAGAAATAAATGCCACCCTAATCAAGAAAAATATCAACTCAGCTAGACTGTTGGGTACAAACAGAACATATACTAGCTTAATAGCAAGAGCCCTACATGGTACTCAGACAAAAGCATGCTATACTCCCAAAAACCCTTACACATTAAAGAAACAGAACTTTACAGTTGTCTGTTTCGCAACAAGA
>CAJVPT010000185.1:0-37344 GCA_910592055.1 Acaulospora colombiana
AGAAATCTTTGAATGGAGCAAAGAAAATAGTTTAATTAAGGAACACCTTACAATAGAAGAATATAGAAAAGCCATACTATCACTAAGAAACAATAAACTGCTGTATATAGACCAGCTAATCGATTAAGCTACTAAAGAAATTAGGAATTGGCGAATGCTCTAATTACTTCAGTACACCAATAAAGGTCCTATTCTTAAATAGTTTCAAGCTTTAACCAAAACTCTTCCAAGTAATAGGATAGGCCAACTCATGAGTACGTGGAAAAGAGATTGGACAAAGTGGAAACCAGAATATGTTACAATTAATCCAGACCGTGACAAATAATAAAAACTATGGATAATTACAAAGAAAGCTGGGTATCATATAATCTGGGAAAAACTACAACAGACAAAAGTAGGACACAAAGTCAATGTCGAACACTTCAACTACTGTAGTAATGATAATACTCAAATGACAATATTAACAAGATGTCTAGGATATTCAGAGAGTACAAAACAAGAAGGGGGATATATATTAGAGAAAGATATGAAAGATGTATATGAAGTTTCATATCTTAATACAAGAAAGTTAACTAGAAGAGCTCAAGAACTAACAATCCTCTGTTCTAAGGCATTACTAGAAGGAACAATGGAAAAGGTTACTAATATGAATTCAAACCCTCAAACCTTAGCTCCAACCAATATAGCGAATTGGGTAGATATCGAAAGATAGGAAGAGATCATTATTAGAGACAATGTTATAGAAGGAGTATATCAGAACTGCCTAATAGAAATACTTTAACATAACCTGGGATCCAATGTTAAAAAACTAATTTTCTACTCTGATGGATCACTCATCAATCATAGAAAGGAAGAAATTAAGATGCAAGCAGTATGGAACCAGATAAGAGATATGGGCAGAGAAAGTAGTTTTCAGACAGGAGTAGACAATTGGCCCTCCTCTACACGTGCTAAACTTGTAGCAATTGTTACAATACTTCTAGTGGTTCCAGTGGGCAGTGACGTGAAAATCTACACAGATAGCCAGGCCTGTATCTCCAAGTGAAAAACAATAGAAAGAGATGATTCAAAGCAAACAAAAGATGGTTAAAGGAAAAAAACTGGTTTCTGTGGACACGAATGTTAGAATTAATAAAGAAAAAGACCATAAACCTGCAACTTATTAAGGTTAAAGCACATTCCAATGATCCCCACAACGATGAAGCAGATGTTCTAGCCAAAGAAGTTCTGAAACTCCTGGTAATAGAATGAAAAGAACTGACCTCATACAAGATCATCACAGAAATTAGATGGCAAGAAAAGATGCTGGATAATCCAATAAGACAGTTTGTTAAAAAAGTAAACAATAAAACAACTGCCTTCCAGTGAATACAACAAAACAGAACTGAAAAAAAAGGAGTCACCAAATTATAGAACAGCAAGATTATACTTGGGACCTTGTATGAAAAAGAATAAAAGAAAGACACATCTGGGACACTTCCTTTAAACAATCACAGCAAAAAAGCTTTCTCATAAAACTAATGAATGATGAGCTACTAACTCTGAACAAGCTAGCAATTAGAAGGCCCAACCTTTACAAACAAGTGAAGTGTATTACATGTAGCCAGCAAAGTGAAACTTTTGAACATTTACTAGAGTGTCCAGCATACAAAAAACAATTATAGGAAGCATGTAATAAAGAACAATATGGGATCTTTAGAGACTTCAGAGGGCTCTTACAAGAGAAAAAAAAAGAGGCAGAAGAAAAACATACAAGGTGAATTATCCAAGATGAAGAAAAAATGGCCGAGATGGATAAATAGATCTTCAAACTGATAGAACAGACCCCAAAAACCAGTCAGAACACTTTAAGTTTTTGCACAGGGCTAGTAAGAAGAGACCTAATTCTAGAAATGGCAGATCTAAAATGCTATGGAAATAGAATTAGTAATAAGGCAAAAAGATAGATATCAAAGCTGTAAAGAAGAGTGTGCAACCAAATAAGGAAAAAGATTTGGAACAAAAGATGTAAGAAGATAATCAAATGGAAACATTCACAGGAGATACTCAGAGTAGAAAAAATTAACTGACCCTCAGGCATACACAGCTTAAAACCATTAGTCCCCAAAAAGTAAAGATCCTCTACCAGAGGAAGGAACTCAAGAAAATGAAAGTCTAAAAGAAATTCTACTCAAAAGTGTTACTTATGGAATGAAGTGGTTGGGTTTTAAGCTTGATCAGAATAACAGATAGTGATCTGCAGTGGTGATCTGCAGGCAATGATGTTAAAGGTTGGAAGGGTATTTATCTGAACCATTAACGGAGCAATAAATCACTTCCGAAGTTGTATCTAGAGTTTTGGTATATTAAGGTAAAACAGTGACAAGTGAGTTAAATAAAGTCTTAACTTTAGCAAATCATTTAAAATGTACAGTATACAAATGCTTAATAAAGCACCTGACCTAGGGTATAAAAAAAAAAAAAAAAAAAGCTGAAATACAAAGCTTTAAGAAAAAATAAAAGGCAATAACATCAGTAATTATAGCTCATATGATATAAGAAATAAGGACTTCGCCTCATGGACAAACCTATATTTTATAGAAAGAGAAGAAATATATAGACTCAGTGCCATGATGACCTATATTCCAGGAGAAACAGAAGAAGAAGTCAAGGCCTATCTAAGCAATACTCTGAAACTACCACAGACAGAAAGACATCTCTTAAAAAAAAAATTTATCAATAGAAACGAATGATTGACCTTTTGAGTATAAGAAGAAGAGGATGTCCTAAATACATAGAAAAAATAAACTGCAAAAAGGTTAATTTTACTATTCAACAAATAACTTCTTATACTTTACATTCTATCCATATGACCAAAAGAGAAAAAAAACAGAAAAATCTTTCAAAAATTCAAAGGGAAAAATAGATCTGATATATGACATATCAGCCTAATAGATCTAGATCAGAAGATTTCTAGAAGTTATATAGCTGAACATCTCAAGAGATATGAAACAGTTCAAAACATCCATATCTATAAGGCCAAGATGAAGACTAGGGTCAAAGTCTATTTCAAGCTTCATAAATATATTAAATAGAATTTTACAGAAATATAGATAACACCTATAGATACTGAAATATCCAGAGTCATCTTTACTAAATTAGAGTTAACTGATAAAGAGATAAATGCCACCTTAATCAAGAGAAATATCAATTCAGCTAGACTGTTGAGTACAAATAGAATATATATCAGCTTGATAGCAAGAGCTCTATATGGTATTCAGGCAAATGCATACTATACTCCCAAAAACCCTTACACATTAAAGAAACAGAACTTTACAATTGTTTGTTTCATGACAAGAGAGGATAGGGACAAGGCCTGCAAATAACACATTTTCTTACAAGGTTTAGAACTGTGAAGAATCCCAGCAATAGAGAAAATACTAGCCCTATAAGTGAAGAAAGGAAATCACATTATCAAAGATTTCAAAAAATCAACATAGATAATGACTCAACTTCGGATTCACTATCAGGCTATAAGTCCACCAGATTCTCTTCCTTCTCCTCTTATTATCATTCCTACACTATAAAACCTACATACTTCAGAAACTAAAAACAAACAAAACAAAAGTATAATAATAGTATAAGGCAAGAGAATTATAGAACAACTAGATATCTTATTACAAGTAGTAATAGAGAGCCAATAAGAAGACAAAGGACTCACCAATAGAATATCAGCAGTGAGAATACCAAATCAGAGGCAGAAGGCAACCAAGACTCTTTGCAGCTCATATTAGTCAACCTTGAAAAACTGGGTGGTAGAATAAATAGACTTGAAGGACAAATAACTCCAAACAAAATAAATAGAAATAGAAAAGGTGCCAATTGCTTCTAACACAATGTAATAGGAAACCCAAAGAGACAAGAGGTGAACATGTTTGCTTCATCCTCAACAGCAACTAACAACAAGGATAGAGAATAAATACAAGAAAAAGAGATTTCATTAGAACAATATGATAATTTAGATCTAATAACATTCTTATAAAAGGAACGTGATATTTTTCGCAACAAAAAAAGAAAAAATATAATAATAGAAAAGGAACAGAAAGAAATGGGAGACATACAAAATAGAATAATTAGGATCAGAACACACAATGTCAGAGGCATCACAGATAAGATGAATCAAAGAAGTCTAATTGAAAAAATTACAGAACAAGGGATAGGTATTGTTAACCTTAATTATTAGTTATATTTTCCTTTAATTATTATCTATAATTTTTGTCTATAATATTGCTGTAGTTCTATTTTTAGATCATGTGACACATGTGATGCAAGGAGTGTCTCATTAATTTATAGGGTAGATCCAATTATTAGGGCAAAGTAGTGATTGACATAGCACGCATTAATTAATTTCATTATTTAATTTTCATATCTTATCTATATTTAGCTAATAGATTAGCCAGATGAGCAGATCTGACATATTGGCCTAATTTGGCAAATCTGGCAGATTTGGTCACTTTGGTCACTTTGGTCACCAAATAATTAATATTCAATTATGTATATAAAGGCCAGCTGTCCAAAGCAGTTGACCCAAGGTTTTACCTACTGAATTCTCTTATCCTTGACATTATATATCTCTAATAAACCTTCTAATTAAACCAAATTACCCAAAGCCTCTTTCAACATGTTTGTGTAACCTCTACTATCCTTGAATTATCAACTTTAGTATATCATAACCGAGGTATTCTCCCTCAACTTAAAGTGGATTACTGCTATAGTTATCCCATCTATCTATCTGATTTGAAGGTTATTGGATAGATTATCAAATTGGTGATAACTGTGAGATTCACTATTCTGTAAACTATACTCTGGGAACTATCAGGAAGCCTTGTTCAGTATTGGAGGTATTCACTTGAGAAGTGATTCGGGAATCCAAAGTCTAGCAAAGGGTTTAAATTTTGTTATATAAATAGTTTAAAAACCACTTCATTATTAAAAAAAACTCTTTACCACTCACATCAAATTTATTAAAAAATTTCCTTTTATGTAACAACTCAAAATATCAAGGAAAAAACACAATGCTCACAAAGAGCTCCTACAACAAACATGTCAAGAAGGTCAACAATAACTAGAGATCTGATAGTTAACTACACAGGGAAAAGAATCCTGACAGGCAGTGGCAAGATCTCCAAACCATTATTGAAAGTGAAACTTGGAAACAGGTTTAATCTCCTCACAGGTACAAAAAAGAACCAAGCATAAATGGAAATGAAAAAAGCAACAGGACAAGCAACGGAAGTGACAAAGATTACCGAAGTTGACACCAACAACCAGAAGGATATGGAGCTTAAAAACGAAGAACACAACAACAGGACTGATATTGAGGAGAACATCACGGAAGCCCCAGAGTCACCAGAGAAAATAACTATGGAAACCAGACCGATCTCACCCATAACAATAACTTCAACAGCGTCAGTGGCAGGAGAGGGAGAAGAGAACCTGAAGAACCATAACAACATTATCAACAACAACTTCAGCTATGACAGGAACCCAAAACTAGTGACCGTATAAGTGGAACATAGAGACTTTCAGGAGGAACAGAACATGCTCCATCCAGGGAAAGTTTTCATTGACCCAGAAGATGTGCCTGGCTTCTCAACAGAGGAAAAAATCAACCATGTCCGTAACAAGCTGGGACACCTGGCAACACTAAAACACATATGTATAGAATTCCCCATCGGTTCACCAACAATCACAGCTATTTTTAGCAATTACCATGAGGCCACAATGGCATGTGAAACAGTGATCACCAGCAATGAGCAAACCAAATTTAGGCTTGCACCACAGATCGGCACCCAGGAAAGCAAAGCCCGATCCATCAGGATCTGGTACATCCTCAACCATTTCAAGAAAATAGATATTGCCAACCTGTTTCAAGACAAAACGGTAATTGAGAACATAACCCTTCAATCAGTAGAACCAGTACAATCAGGTACAATCCAGTTTAGCACAATAACCGCATATGAAAAGCAGGTCCAAAAATGGGTACTCTATAAGGACACCTTCTGCATGCGAACATATCCAATGGTCAGAACCCGCATGGCAAGGGAAAAAAGAAACCAGTACAGTGCGACCCTGGCAAATCTTCCACAGGGAACTTCAACGAAAAAGTTGCAAGAAATTATTAGAGACATCAATGTGCAAGCTTGCTACTTCCCCTGAACTACTTAGCTCAGAACAAGAGATTTGTAATCTTTTACTTCAAGAATGATTAGGACCTGAACATAGTAAAGAATGCTAGTCTCAATCTCAACAACATGAAACTAGTCTGGGTAGAAAAAACCAAGAAACTCTGTTTTGGATGTGGTGCTCAGGAACACGAACTCATTTCCTGTCCAACTAGCAAAGAAGGCCTATCTATGAGAAGTAAAACAAATAGATTGGGAAGCCCAGATTGAGAACAATAATGCAAAAAGAGTCCACCACTATCTGACAAGATAACAGACAAACTGCCAACCCCTGCATCTCAGGACAAACATACGCAAGTGTCACCAAGGGTGCACAGATCCCCCCGGTAGGAATGGAAAGAGTAATAGAAGCACTTAAACAACTTCAAGCAGATATGAAGGCCATCAAACACCAGGTCTATATGTTAGATAGAAGAGTAACAGCAATAGAAGCAGGCCCACATATCAAAGCTAAAGGACCAGTGATCCTAGACTCCCCCCCTGAATAAACAACACCCTTGGAGAACCTAAACTTCAGAACCCCATCACCAAAAAGAATGGACTTCAGACAACAGCAAGTATTGATCAATGAAAGAATCAATCAGATGGAATCAACAATGGCATCAACCATGAAAGAAATGATGGATTGTCTAGAATCACTGATAGAAAGCACAGTTTCAACAAACCCGGTCCCCTCTTTTCTCCAAAGCAACTATGATTAATAGTTCCAAAGAACCAGCAGCCAAGGTCAAGCAAGTTAAAATAGACAACAACAAAAAGATTATTTACGAACAATGGAGGATAGGTACTTTAAATGTAAGAGGAATCAATACTGAACTCGAAAGATTATCATTGTTAGAATATGGCAAGGAAAAGGAAATAAATATCTTGGAAATAACAGAAACATGGTTAGCAGAGAACACATTCTGGTGAGATGAAGAAAAAGAATATCAAATATGGTTATCAAAACTGGTATGGCAAACACATGGAGCAGAAGTAGGTATTATTATGAGGAAAATATGGACAACACACGTACACAACATAGAAGAACACATGAACCGCAGCCTGCTAATAGACATGGTTTTCAAGGGAAAGATAAAATATAGAGTGATAACAGTTTATAATGTAGCAGATGAGACCAAAAGAAAAGAAAAAGAGAAGCTACATCAATGGCTCAAATTCAAGATCAGTGAAGCAAAAAGTAAAAATATATTTATTATAGTCATAGATGACTTGAATGAAACAATGGACTATCAACTGGACCACACTCCAGGAAAAGATAGAATAATCAAACCTAGTCACATGATGATACCTTAGTGGTGTTCGATTTAATAGATACTTACAGATAACTTTACCCAACCAAAAGAAGCTACACATACTTGCGACCAAAATCAAATTACGGGAGTAGATTGGACTATATCTGGATATCGAACATACTTGTACAATGCATCCTTAGTGCAGACCACATAACAACAGAAACAATCCTAAATAGCGACCACAAAATGGTAACATTCACTCTAGATACACTACATAATGATTGGGCAAAACTAGTGAATAGGAAGAATATCAAACAGAACAAGATCGATTTCCTTAATTCCAACCCAAGCAGTGGACAAAGTTTAGACAGTGAATGGAAAACTCAGCAAGCAAAATCATAGAAGATGATTTAACAACAGTAGAGGTAATATGGAAACAGTTCAAGGAAGCAATACTAGCAACAGCGAAAGCTACATTTAAAAAAAAAAAGATTAAGAAAGAACATCGGAACCATCTATAGATCTAAACACAAGAAGGTGATGCAGAGACCACCCAAATTAGTAAAGTATATAGGAAATGTCAAGCATGGCTTGCAAAACCAGAGTCATGTTCGCAAACGGAGGAAACACAAATAAGGGACTTGATCCAGGAAGTTAACTCACCACTTCCAGTTCTCAAGGAACCATCGATCAGTATAGAGAATACAATACGCAACAGAGAAGAAATGCACATGTGATTATTAGAAATAAAAGAGATCTGGGATATAGAAAGCAAGATAGAAAAGACACAATTGACAAAGATCAAATCAAGAACAATTCAGAGATACACAGAATGAAGGTATAAGAATCTAGAAGAGAATCTCAAGAAAATGATAAATAGTATCCTAGATAGACAGGCCAGATTCATAGATACCAGAAGATTAGTAGAACATATAGAAGAGAATGAAATTGAGATCATAACTGAGCCAACAAAGATCCAAAACAAAATCAGGAACCACTTTTAACAATGGACGAGAAAAAGATAAGTCCTGAACATAGAAGAATTCCCATATTGAAAGGAACAGTATAACCTGAAACAAGATATCCAAGTAGATTGGTACACAGAAATAACAAACCCCATCAAAATGGCAGACATCAAAAACACGATTCATAAGAAAAAGAATTGCAAGTCCCGGAATTCCTCTTTAACCGGATCCTAACAACAGGAGAGACTCCAAGTGACTGGAGGAAGGGAAACATATATCCTATCCCAAAACCCAAGGACTGGTTAGAGACATAAACATCACATATCCTATCACCCTGCTAGAAACAGCCAGAAAAATTTTCATGGGAATCCTTACAACAAGAATAGCAGAGGTATGCACAAAATGAAAAATATTATGCAAGAACAACTGGGCTGGACTGCCAGGAGGTAGCACACAGGAATCAATTCACATTTTGAACAATGTCATGGAGAAGGCCAGAGAATTCAAAAAGGAGGTATGGATATTTAACCAAGATATCAGCAAAGCATACAATTCAATCAGCAAACAGATGATAATCTGAGTCCTTAGAAGAATATGCCTTCTAGAACACATAATCAAGATCATAGACAACATACTAGAAGATAGAAGTAACAGAGTGATAACAATGCATAGCCTTACAGAAGAATATCCTATCTATGATGGAATCAATCAAGGAGACACTATATCACCACTGCTATGGAGAATCTTCTATGACCCACTATTACAGAAAATAGAAGACAAGCATAAAGGATATATAATGGAAATGGAAGTCATCTTGGATCTAACAGCACCAAGCATTAGAAAGATAAGCACCAAGATAAAAAAAATAGCTAAGATCATAGCAACAGCATATATGGATGACATGACATGGTTTGCAAGTTCCCAAACCGAAATACAAAGTATAATAGAAAAAGCATCAGAGTTCCTCAAGATAAACGACATCCAAGTTAACAGCGACAAATCATCACTAATCTGTATTAACACTAGTAAAGAAAGTAGAATGAGCAGTATCAATTTAAATGAAAACCGAATATTACCCCTACAATATAACGAGGCAACAAGAATCCTAGAAGCATAGATATCAGAGGATGGGAAAAAACCTACCAGAAGAATACCATCAGAGAAAAAGTGGACACCACAATCAGAATCCTAGCATAGAAAAGGATTACAGACAAACAAGCATGCTATATCATAAACCATGCTCTATTTCCAGCAATAGAATACCTACTAAATGACCTAGTCCTGTCCGAAGAAGAATGTGACAAAATAAGCAGCAAGATAAACAAAGTATTCAAACACAAAGCTGGCCTGTCATCAACAACACTGAACTGTATAATACACATAGACCTTGGTTATAAACTCTTTAACTTGTGAGACAGGCAAATTCTCATGCATGGCAAAAATCTTCTGTATAGAAGGAACAGCTATAACCTCAGTGATATAACCACACAGATCAGACTTCAACAACTTCAGAATGAATATTGGGCCAGCACATCGATCCTAAAGGACAAACTTCCCTTCTGGACAAAAAGGAAAAAGAACTTAACAAATGAAATCTTAAGTATGTTGAAGGTACAAGGAATCACCTTTTTCTCAACAGAACATACTTGAGCAGGGAAACCTGTCATGAAGGAGGGAAGACCAATCAAGAAAATAGTATAGGAAAACTGAAATGACAAATACAGAAAGCATCTCAGATATAGAGGAATCCTCTTCCTGGATCAACTGCTCAATGACAACAAAACAAGATTCCTCACATGGCAACAAGTGCTAGTAAAACAAGGCAAACAGGGTAGAACCCCTCAATGGTACAGGGATTTAAAGGAAATATGGATCAACACATGCAAGTCACAAGAGAAAGATGAGGAGGAAGCAGGTCCAGCTAGGAGACACAATAGTAAACACAATTCAGAGATAAATAGGTTCCATTCAAATACCCCAGTGCTTCCTCTACAACAACAGTAAACGATCAAGTGGTTAGCAACAAGAAAAGATGGGACAACTCTAATTACAAAGAAAAAGAGAATACTGAACAGTCAAATTATAATAGTTAACCACATGGTCAGCAACAACCAGACATCTCTAGTCTTCAAATATAAAGGGTGCCCCTTCAATAATCCAGAGCTTAGAAACAAGTACCAGGACTAATAGCAATACATAATGCATCAACTGTTAGTACAGTCAATAAACATCAAAGTAAAGAAGAGTACCACAGAATATTGCTCCAGACAATAAAGGGCAATCAGTAGACAACCCTTGACAAACAGATTATAGTCATCTCCACAAGAAATAGAGATGGCCTTGAGAGAGATAGATATAGATAACACACCAACACCTTCATCAATAATATGCTTGGACTCGATCTCAACAACTAAGGACCTAATACAAAGAAAAATCAAGGCCTCAGAAAGAACAATTCACAGACTAAAACAGATCATGCAAGAGATAATAGGGCATGATAATTTTAGTATATATACAGATGACTCCTTCACAAGATGACATACAAATAGCAGAATGGGGATAGACTGGATCATTCAAACTAAGAAAGGTATAGAGCTTAGTACCTTCCAAGCAGAAACCCAAGATACCCCATCCTTCACAAGAGCAGAACTGATGGCAATCCTCACAGCAATCTGTACAATAAGTGTTAACAAAAAGATAAATATAATAACAGATAGCCAAAGCTTAATCAATACAATAAAGAAAGGAGAAAACCGTCATACACATTGGACAAGAAAAAATGAGAGCCCAAACAGAATCCTGATAAGCACAATACATGAGATAATAATAATGCAGAACATAATAGTCAAATGGATCAAAGTCAAGAGCCATTCAGGCAACAAAGAAAATGAGAGAGCAGATAAACTAGCAGCATCTACACTAGCTGACAAATATAAAGATATAGTAAAGATCCAAGAAGAAAATACCACTAGTAGCAAAACATTGCTAAGATAGAACCAGTTCTTTATAGATCTCCCTTTCAAAACACTCGGGAGAACTCTGCTCAAAACCAAGTGGGCAAGCAAATAGAGAGCCCTGAGATGGAACCAGGACTGGCTTACAGTCAAAAAGATCAAAGAAATTGATTGGAATATGACATAGCAGACAATGACACCTTCAAAAGTAACATCTTCTCAAACAGATCTAGAGGACCATATAGACAGGACTTTCAGATGGAAGATATGGCTGAACGAGCACCCAACCTTGGCAAACATGAATATAAGAATGCCAAGTCTGTACAGCAGCCCAACACATAAAACCTGTCAAAGACAAGAGGAAAAAGACCTCCATCCATTCATATGTGGACTGAACGAAACAAGACTAAGAGAAAGATTTACAAAATTCCTTACAGAGAAATGTATAGCAAGAGTAGATAGCCAGAAGCAAACAGAAAATATAAAAGACAGATGGAAACGGCTATTCAAAGCTACAATCATAACAGGGAAAGCATATAGAGTGGATAAAGTAAGATGGATCGACATTATCAGAGGAGTCATCATACATAAGATGAGGAAAACAGCAGAGGAGATTACAAGTGACGAGAAGGTTGCCAAGACAGCAATAAAAGCAACCACAACATAGTTCTGACAAGAGAAAAGAAAGGTATGGAAGTTAAGGTACGAACTAGTAATAAAGTGAGAAAAATCACAGGAAATCATCAGGAGAGAGAAGAGGGAAAAGGTAAAAAATTATAAGGCAAAAGGACAGAAAGACACTATACAAGAGTACAGAAACTATCTGTATGACCAGAGACATCTTTACATAGACCTAACCAATCATAGTATGGAAAATATACTTAGAAACGGATATACAGCAAACTCAATTTTTTCTATAAATTTTAGTGTTAGTAGAGTTATGACATGCTAATATTCACTTTACAGTGGATGGTAGCAAGTCGCAGGGTTCGATCAGATACTAAGTTATTAGTTTTTTCTCTATCTAAATATATTTTCACGCAATTCAATTTGTGTATATAGAAAAGGTAACTTGATTAAATAAAAACTACATGGCATGATTTGCCAGCTTTTTAAAAAAAAAAAAAAAGTATATTAGTAATAAATTAAAAAAGTAATAAATCAAATAGATCCACAGTTCTTACAGTTCTAATTTGATACTATATGTCAGATCAAGACCCATAGTTATTACAGTTCTGACCTGACCTATTACAATATTACACTGGCTGGAAAATTTTTACAAAAATTATAACAGATAGATTGGCCAAATGCTTCAAAGAGTATAACATACTGTCTGAGCTAAACTGGGTAGCACTTTCAGGAAGTAGCACTCAAAAACCAATACATATCTTAAATAATATCATTGAGTATTCCAAGGAATACAAGAAATAAGCGTGGATCTTAAATCAGGACATGTCAAAAACATATTACTCAGTAAATATAGGGATGTTGACTAAAGCAATATCTGAATAAAGATCCCATAACAGATAATCAACATCCTAACAAATATGCTAAAAAATAGACAAAACATTGTACTCGCTTGCTATGGATCCACAGAGGCATATAATGTGTATAATGGTATCAATCAAGGAGACACCATCTCTCCCCTACTTTGAAGAATCTTTTATGACTCCTTATTACAAAGATCAAAAACAAATTCAAAGGATACTCAATTATTTCTAAAAACTATATCAACCTAAAAATAGAATGGAAAGGAACCTGTATAAATATGGCAATAAGTGTTTACATGGATGATACAACTTGGATAATAGACAATAAAATAGGGCTTCAGCAAATAGTGGAAAAAGTGAAACAATTCTATCATATTAATGATATTAAAGTCAACACATAAAAGTCACAATTAATCATAATAAATGGGAAAAAGGGTAACTATAAATCAGGAGTAACAATGAATCAACAAATGATAAATGGTAATTCGAAGGGTACACCAGTTAAATCCTGGGGATCTGGTATAACAGCTCAAGAAAGAAGAAATACTAGAGGACACTTATTCAACAGAAAGTCAGAAAAACTAAAACACTTATGGAAATGAAGAGAGTAACAGACAAACAAATACAATATATAGTGAATCATATTTTGTTACCCAGCATAGAATACTTATGCAATGACATAATACTAACAGAGAAAGAATGCAAACTTTTAATAAGTAGTATAATAACAACATACCAACACAAACTGGGTCTACTCAAAACTATATCAAACAACATGCTATACAACAAATATAAGTATGGTTTCTTCCATATCTAGAATAAACAACTGCTTCTACATGCAAGAAATTGGTCAACAAGAATAAACAATGATAATATAGCAGGAGAAATTGCAAGAATGAGACTTCAAAAACTATAGAATTAGTTTTGATCAACCAACAATATATGTAGCCATCTAACCCAATTATTCAGGAGACAAGGGATAAACCTAATACATGACATTATCTGATTACTAAGAAGACATGATATTATATTCAAAATGCACAAGAAGAATCCTATATCAATCACAATAATAGAAACTGACACTACATTAAAAGCATTGTAAGCAAAGCTTTCTATAATCAAAATCGACACAAATTACAAAAACATGGGCTCTTTTTTACAGAACAACTATTGAATGCAAACAAAATTAAAACTTTACACTGGTGCCAAATTATCAGGCCCAAAAGGAAACCAATTCCTGATCCAACTCCAACCTGGTTTCATACTATAAGAAATCTAATTAACAATCAAATAGAAAGTAACAAATCTGTCTCAATATATAAACCAACACTTTTCTTTAGTGCATCCCAACAACTAATCAAAATACAGTGAAACCTCACTGGATATGTATTAAATAAGACCAGAAAATTATAATAGGAAGAAAACAAAAAAGAATAAATCAGAATAACATACTTTACAAATACTATATACAAGAAGAAGAGCAATCTCCAGTAAGGCTTGTACTGGATGTTCAAGAAATATACAGCAGAACCTGGAATAAGCAAAAAGAGTGTACTTTCATTATAGCAAAACAATAGGCAATAAACATTCTAGTACATAAAAGCAAGTATCATGCAGAGAGGCCCCCATAACAACCCAGCAGTAAGTAAGGTGGAGAAACTGTGTATCCCCTAACTCAATAAATACAGCCCTGAAGGAACTTATCACTAGAGAAAATATGAGCAGAAACAAGAACTCCAAATATACATACCTGAAAAGACAAAGTGACCATAACATCTTTTCAATACAATGGATCAGATCTCAGAGCAATTAATAAATATAGCTATAGCACTAGAGAACTATGCAATATTCTATATACTGTATACACAGATGAATCACTCACAAAAATCAACAATAGCTTCTAAATAGGTTTTATATAAGTCATCATACTTCCTAACAAGAAAGAATTCAAATTTCAAGGTCAAATCCAAAATCAAACATCATCAACAAGGGCAAAAATCACAGTTATTCTTATGGCAATTAGCATCTTGCCAGAATACAGCAGGACCAGAATATTTACAGAAAGCCAATCAGCCATAAATGGAATAAATAAATAATGGGAACCTCAAAGAACAAAATAATCAATATATAAAAAAATGTAAACCTCTTTATCCAAATCAAACATCTATGCAAAAGAAAAAACATTAAATTGAAGATACTTAATAAAAGAACACTCAGGGATAAAATACAATAAACAAGCAAATAAATTAGTACAAATAACACAAACTCAAGATATCAAACCGGAAAAAAAAATAGTAGAAATCCATTCATATACATGCAAACATCCAAAAATTATTACATAGCGGAACAACCAAAACCTGGATATTTCATTAAAAGAAACAACACAGCAAATAATCCAAGCAATACACTTAGCAAAATGGAGACTCTTGAACAGAACCAGATGCAACTTTAATGATTAAATAATCTCACAGATTTACTGGAAAACAACAATTGATTATTTGCAGTACACTAAAATAAGCAACAACATAACAAACTGAAAAGACCAAAAATACAGAAGGTTCAGTCTGAATCTATGAAACAATAAACTGTCAACAAAAGTAAAACTAAACAAAATATTATTAACAATTTATCAAGACAATAAATGCCTGCAATGTGCAGAAGTCAAAACATGTATTTACCTTTTTATTTGCCAGAAACAAAAAGAAAAGACACAAAACAAAATCAAGGAAATAATAATAAACAGTATAAACATACACAAGAAGCAAAAGACAAAAGAATCCAACAGGAATCCCACAATAGTAGAGTTGAACCTAGACTTTACACTATATTTCAAAGCCTATATTAGGGGCGCAATATTCAAAAGAATCTTTTATAAAATCAGGGAGGTGATTACAGAAAAAAAAATCAGAACCAATATTTAACAAACATAAGAATCCAGATAATAGAATACCTCTATGAGATATAGATTGATAGATGTGAATGGTTTCAAGAATGGAAATGTAAAGCAGGCATCATTAGGAAAAAAGAGAGAGCAGCCAAGTATAGCATAACCACTTTTGATGCTTATTTCACAGAAAGAGAGTTTCACATTAAAAGTCAATTTACAAATTTGGTAAACAGCTACATGAATTCTTGAATAAATAATATTGTTAACCCATTTTATATTTTTGAAATTTCTTTAGCACTAGCCCAGCCTTGGCAGGTTAGCCCTTCAGATAGGGTGACAACAAGCCACAAGGTAAGAGGCTCCTTAAAGAATATCTTTCTATTGAGTTTTACTTGTAAGTAGATAAATAGTACAAAACAGATTCAAACATGTAATCTTCAAATGTTATTATATATAATAATAAATAAAACAAGGCTGTGCCAGTGTTCAAAAAAAAAATCTATTTATTTTTGTTTTTCCCTTAACTGAAAATAGCTATTAAGCCTTTTAAGGAATCAAGACTTTTGATAAGAAAAGTGATCAATTAGCTTGTAATTTTATCTAAGACTATACTTACATTGATTTTAATCTTTACGCTTTCTCTTTCAAATTTGATTTTTTCATCAATATAAGTTTTAGGTCTCAATCTGATAAAAGCATTTATTATTCTCCTTTTTCTTTACAAGATATTTGCCATTCCTTTTTTTATACTTAGTAAGTTTTATAGTTCTCTTTAACTTTCTCTACTTCTATTTCTATATTATAATTATTTATTCTTGCTTATTGCATTAGTTTTCTTTATTGTTTACCTAAGGTGCTCCTAAAAATCTCTTGATTAAATGTGATTCTATTAGTGGTTGAATTTCATAAGATTTTCTTTTTCACTTGTTTACTTCAGAGGACATTATTTGTTACTTTTATTTGTTATACCTTGTTAGGACCTGAAATAGTTAGTTGTTGATTTGTACTTGAATTATTTGTTTATTTTTCATGACTGTTCTTATTCTATGACTATTTTTTCATTGTTTGATTTGATTTCTTTTCCAGGTTCTATATTTGATTATTTGCATATATTTTTTGAATTATTCTTTACTAGAGTATTTTTATTGTAGTTGAATCATTTTAGAGCATATTATTTTCTGAGTTTCTTATAAAAACTCATCTCTTCCATTTATATTCTTTCTTTTTTCCAAAAATTATCAAAAAAAAAATTTTTTTAAGAAAAAAAATTTTTTTTTTTAAACAGCTGGTGAAGTCATGTCATATAGTTTTTATTTAATCATGAATATCCTCTTATATACACAAATTTAATTGCAAGAAAATACACTTATGATAAAGAAAAAACTAATGACTTTATCTTTTGAACCCTGCAACTTGCTGTAGTTCACCCAGAGGATGAATATTAGTGTGTCATGACTCCACTAACACTAATATCCATGTGAAAAAGTAAGTTAAAATGGAAACCGTTCTGTAAGATGTTTTTCATGTTGTTGTTAGTAAGTTCTATATATAGTTGGTTGGACCCTAGGCTCCAATCCTCTGTCCCCTGTTTCACTTCACTTTCTGGTTTCTTCTTGTTCTTCTTGCTTTTGTTTTACTTCATCTTCTTAGAGATTTCTTGTAATTTTTCCCATTCTATTATCAGTTTACATCACAACTTTCACACTTCTTTTTTCTCCTCCCAGAATTGATTTGTGGCTACGTGTATTGCAGTTTTTGCAGCTTTTGAATCTTCCACAATTTCTTCTGCTACTTCCATTATTTGATGTGTAATTGCTCCTTTGATTATATCTCTCCATTCTATTTTGCATACCTTGTCTAAGTATCTTGTACATGATAATAGTTCAAACAGGCGTCTCCATCTATCTTGTATCTGTTCTGTTTGTTTGTTGCCTTCCGCTCTTGCTGTATATTCTTTTGTGAGAAAGGTTATGTATTTTTCCTTTTTTCTTGTTTTGTTGAGTCCATATATAAAGGGATGGCTGTCCCTCTCTTCCTATCTTTTGCAAACTACAGTATACAAGTTGGACTCTTGTATAGATGTGGCCTCTGAGTATTCAAGTTTGCCATTGTTAGATGCTCATCCAGCCATGTTTTCTATCTGAAGGTTCTATCACTGTGGTTCTTGCGATCAGTTTGAAGTAATATTATTTTAGATGGTGTCCGTGTCTTCATGATTATGTTCCAGTCTACTTCTTTGGCCTTCTCCAGATAGCCATTTTTGACTGCGTCTTAATGTTCTTTACTTGCTGACCCATTTGGTTTTAAGAATGGTTTTCCTTACTGTCTTGAAAGAAAAGTCAATAAAGGACTGGTCCCATCTTAATGTTGTTATTGTGCTGGTAGTGTTCAGCTCCTGGATTTTAATTCTGTCTTTGGGCTTGTCTACTATTGTAGTTGCTGCTAGTTTGTCTGCTAGTTCATTTTTTGGATTACCAGAGTGGCCCTTAATCTTGATCCATACTACTGTAATGTTTTGTAATGAAATCAATTCCTGTATTGTACTAACTAAATACCTATTTGAAGTTTCTGATACTTGGTTCCTCTTTTCTTGTTTTGTTCTATTCTTTTTTATCACATTAATTGCATATTGGCTGTCTGTGAGAATATTTATACTCTTGTTTGTACTTATTGTACTGATCACTGTGAGTATTGCTGTCAGCTCTGCTCGTGTTGAGAATGATATGTCCTGTGTTTCTGCTTAAAACCTGGCAATTGCTATACCCTTTTCTATTTGTATCACCTACCCTATTCCTATTCTACTGTCCATTTTTTATTATATATAGGAACCGTCTGTATATATTTGGAGATTGTTGTGTAGACTGTTTCTTGTGCTATTTGTTGTAATCTCCTGATTGTTCTTTCCGATGCTCTGAGCTTTTTCCCAATCAATATTTTTGTGATAGATAATGAGTCTAGGTATATTGTGGATAGTGGAATGTCTGGTATTTGTATTCTGATTTTCTCCAGGGCACGCTCGATGCCTGAGGAGAGGATTGAAATCTGTTAGTATATGGCTGTCCTGTCCTTTTCTCTTGTGGCTTGGAGATACATCCCTTTGTACTTTTTTGTACTTTTATGTTGATAGATTGTGCCAATAGTTGGGTCATGATACACTGCTGTTGGTCTTTGTACTGATTCCTATATTCTGAAGTGTTAAAAGGGCAGCCTTTGCATTTATAAAGCAGTGATGTTGTTCCTTTCTGGTAATGTGATTAACCAGGATCATTTTGTTATCCAGTATTTTTTTCTTTCTTGTTAGAATTGTGTTTCTGTCCTTCTTGATTGCCAGCCACTTGATAGTTGATTGTCTTTGGTGTAGAAGTACTGGTGTATTTGACTGGAAGCTGTTTGTGCTTGGGCTATCTTTCTCGCTTCTATCTTTCTCCACTGGCTCTTCATTGTTGTCTATGCCTTTGAAATTGTTGTCCTCGGCTAGCTCTCTCAGGTCTCTGTATTATATTGGTGTTCTGCCTTGTTTGTCGAGTCTAAACCTTACTTGTTGCCAGGAGAGGAATCTTGTTTTGCTGTCATTAACAACTGGTCGTGGAAGAGGATTCCTCTATGCCTGAGTGGGTTTCTGTGCTTGTTATACCACTCCTCTGAAACCATATCTTTGATTGTGTACCTTTCTTCTTGACTGTTTTCAAACCATGTGTGTTCCATTGGGGCAAGAGTAATTCCTTGTAACTTCAACATATTTAAAATATCATTTGTTAAGTTTTTCCTTCTTCTGGTTCAGAAGGGAAGCTTGTCTGTTAAGATTGAGGTGTTGGACCAGTACTCATTCTGAATATACTGAAGTCTGATCTGTGTAGTGATTCCATTGAGGTTGTGACTATTAAGTCTGTTGGATAAGTTTTTCCTGTGCATAAGGATTTGTCTATCCCAGAGGTTGAATATTTTATATCCAAAATCTACGTAGATGAACAGTTAGGTGTCGTTGTTGATAATCCAGCTGTATGTTTGAAAACTTTGTTGATTTTGCTGCTTATTTTTTCACATTCTTTTTCTGATAGGACTAGATCATTTAACAAGTATTCTATTGCTGGGAAGAGACATGATGGATTATATATCTTGTCTATTTGTCTATAATTTTCTTCCATACTAGTGTCCCGTCTTTTGATATCCATACCCCCAGAATTCTTGTTGCTTCATGATGCTGCAGGGGGAGGATCCCTGTTTCATTTAGTTTCACACTCTCTTTCCTTGACTCTTTGCTTATATTCATACATATCAGTGATGATTTCTCACTGTTGATCTCAATGTCATTTATCTTGAGGAATTCTACTACTTTATTGAGAATTGCCTGCATGCCCTCTTGACTGTTTGCAAACCATGTAGTGTCATTCATATAGGCTGTTGCTGTGATCTCAGCTTTCCTTACCCTCCTGCTAGTCATCTCTCCTATGGTTGAGAAAATAAGATCAAGGAGGATCATCTTATATCCTGTATATTTGTCCTTGATTTCTTGCAGCAGGGGATTATAGAAGATTCTTCATAGGAGGGAAGAAATAGTATCTCCCTGATCAATTCCATCCTGTATGGGATAGTCTTCTGTAAGGCCATAGGCTGTGATTATCTTATTGTTCCTATCCTTTAATATATTGTCTATTATTTTAACTATTTTCCCTGATACTCTGATTCTTTTGAGGGCTTAGAGCATTATATATCTGTTTATGAAGTCATATACTTTACTGATATCTTGACTGAAGATCCATGCCTCTTTTTTAAATTCTCTGGCCTCTTCCATTACATTGTTTAAAATGTGGATCAGCTTCTGGGTACTACCTTCTGGTAGGCTCACCCAGTTGTTTTTACATAATATTTTCCGTTTTGTGCATGTTTGTGCTAGTCTTGTCATTATAATGCTTATGAATACTTTCCTTGTTATTTTCAATAAGTTGATGGGCCATGTGATATTAATATCACCCATCCAGTCTTTGAGCTTGGGGATTGAGTATACATTTCCTTTTCTCCAGTCCTCAAGAACTTCACCTGTATCCATTATTTTATTGAATAGTACTACCAGGAGTTTGATACCATATTCCTCTAAGTTTTTCAGCCCCAGATATGAAATCTCTGATGGGTCTGATGTGCTAGAGCTCTTCTTGTTCTGGATCGCTGACCTTATCTCTGATGTTGTGATCTCTTGAATTGTCTTGCCAAACTAGTTATCTTGAATATTCATCTTTGGTCTATATTGCTGCTCCCAGTGTGAAAAGTCTTCTATGTTCAGAGTGCATCTCAGTCTAGTTCAATCTTAGAAGTGTTCTTTTATCTTGCTCTTGACCTTCTCTGGATCAATCAAGATTTTGACTTCATTTCCTTCCTTGTGCTCAATCAGTCTCTGAATATCGATGAATCTTGTGGATCAGTTCAGGATACTGTTGATCATTTTCTTTGAATGCTCCTCCAGATTCTTGTATCTCTATTTGATTTGTTTCTTAATTCTTTTCCCTTTTTCCTATTCGATTTTGATTCCTGTAATTTTGTTCTCCTTAGTTTTTAATAGCCAGCTATGTAGCTTTTTTTGATTGTATACTGTATCTTCCCAAAAAAGGGAAGTTTTGTTAAGAGGAAAATCAGTATATTTATTTCACTAATATCTTCCTTGAGTTTTATCCATGTTGTTTGTGACCTTGTGTCCGGATTTGTAAGCCATGCTTGAAAATTTCTGTAAATTCTGTCTATTTTTATTTGTTTTCCCTTGAACTTCTTATATTTTGATTTGTGTATAGTTCCTATATTCTTCTGGCACCTCCTTTTCTTTAGGAAATTTTTTGAGCTGTTATTATTGATATTTTTAATTGTTGCCAAGTCTCTTCTGCTGTCTGTTTATTGGATTTCAGGGCTTCTCTTGCTCTCTCCTCCATTCTCGTTGTGAACTTGGCCCATTGTTTGGGGGTAGAGTTGCTGAAGTCTATCTTGTTCTGCTCATTATTTTTCCTGTTTGCTAGTTTGAACCATGATGTATGCGGTATGTTTATCTGTATCATTACCATTTTGTGATCACTTTTAATAATGGTTTCTACAGCTATGTGTTCTGCATTTATAATATGTGGGAGTAAGGGACTGGAGACCCAGATATAGTCCAGCCTACTTCTGTATCCTGACTTTGATCTATTATATGTATAGTTTTTTGTGATTGGATGGACTTGTCTATATATGTTTATAAAGTTATATGCCATCAGGGTGTCTATAATCTGTTTTGATTTGGCTTTTCTGATTTTCCTCTCTATACGGTTTAACTGTTCATTTGCTATCTTATTAAAGTCACTCATTACTATAATAAACATATTTTTACTTTTTCCTTCACTAACTTTTGCTTTGATTCATTGGTATAGTTTTGCTTTATCTTGCTTCTTTGATTCATTTGCCATGTTATACACTGTCAGTATTCTGTATTGGATTTTTCCCTTGAAGACCATGTCTATCAAGAGGCTCCAGTTGATACATTCTTTTGTATTTAAAATGCGTGTTGCCTATTTCTTTTCCATCAACATGCTCACTCCTGCTCCATGTTTTTGCTGGTCCAGTTTCATTAACCATATTTGATATCTTCTCTCTTCATTCCATTATCTTTGATTCGTAGACAGCCAGGTTTTTGTTATTCTCAGTATGTTTATTCTTTTCTCTTGACAATATTCTAGTAATGCTATCTTGTCTACCTCTGTAGTGATTCCTCTTACATTAATTGTTCCGATTTTCCAGTTGTCCTATTCTTTGTTCATTATTACTCTTTTTCCTTCTTGCTTACTAGTGGCAGTGCTTCCTGCCTGTTCTCTAATCATAATTATTTTGGAGATACTGTGGGATCTATTTTGTTGATCCTGAGGCCTCAATAGGTGAGTTCAAGCAATCCATCATTTCTCTCATGATGGACTTGATTGTGGATTCCATTTGATTGATTCTGCTATTGATCAATTCTTATTGTTGTCTGATATCCATTCCTTTGGGAGATGGAGTTCTGAAGCTTGATCTTGATAGCCACTGTTCTTGTTCAGTAGGTGACTCAGTGATTTCTGGTCCTTTTGCTTTTATCTGTAAACCTTCTTCTAGTGCAGATACTCTTTTGTCCAACATGTGAACCTGGTATTTAATAGTATTTATATCCATCTGGAGCTGTTTGATGGTCTCGATAAGTGTTTCTGGCTGTGCAAATAGATGTGAGGAGCCTTTTGCTACACTGGCATATATTCAATTTGTGTTAGTTGCATACCCCATAATGGGCTTTCTCTCTTGCCTTGTTGATTGAAAGCCTTGCCTTTGAGGAGAGAAGAGTCTTGGTTGGCCTAGTCTATTTATTCTATTCCTCTATATTGGATCTTTCTTTACTATGGTGCATGCATTGAAGTCGTGTTCCTATGCCCCACATCCAAAGCAAAGTTTTGTTGATTTTGTAACCTATGTGAGTTCTGTGTCTTTCAGTTACAGGGTGGTTTTCCTTGCCTTATCCAAGTCTTGTATATTTTTGAAATACAAAATGATGAACTATTTGTTTTGTTTAAGTTAATTCAGGAGAAAATAGCATGCCTGTACATGTGTCTATTCAATAATTCCTTTCAACTCTTTTGCCGATGTCCCTTGTAGGAGGTTGGCAATTGTTGCACTGTATTGGTTCTTTTTTTCTTTGATGATCTGAGTCTTAACCATTGGGTATACTCTAATATAATAGTTGTTCTTGTAGAGAGCCCATGCTCTGGCCTGCTCTTTATACACTGCATCTGAATTGAATTGTACAATTCCTGATTGGACCATGTCAGCCAGTTGAAGCAAAATGTATTCTATGACTGTTTTATCCTCAGATAAACTGGCTATGCCCCTTTTTGTAAAATGGTTGGGGATGTCCCAGAGCTTAATGGATCGGACTCTATTTTTGGGTGTGCTGATCTGTGGTACTAGTCTAAATTTAGTAATTTTATTGTGGTGATTTTGATCTCGCATGCCTCTAAGGCCTCATAGTAATTGTTGAATAGTGCTGTGATCATCTGTGAGCCTGTTGGTTCTTCTGTATGTACATGCTTCAGGGTTATCAGATGTCCTAGCTTGCTTCGAATAAAGTCGATTTTTTCCTGTATTGAGCTTTCTGATACTTCCTCCAGATCTATGAAGACTTTGTCTAGACAAAGCGTGTCGTTGAGTTTTTAAGAGTGTGATTGTCTTGTTATTGGAGTTCTAGGCCTTTGTTCCTTTTTGTAGCTATATCTATTGTTGACAATGTTTTCCTGATTATTCATGGTTTCTCTCCCCTTATTGGCTATTGTTGTTGTTGTTGATGTTACTGTTATGAATGATGGTGATCTTAATTCTATATTTATCTTGCCTATTGTGTACATGGTTTCGGCAACATTCTTCTCAGGGTTCATAATATTGTCACATTCCATGTTCTCGAGCTCCATACTTCCTTCTTGATCTTGGATGAGGTCCTGCATGTCTTGGATAGTTTCAGTTTCCTTCTTTTTCTTAACAACTGTTTTACTTCTCTTGGTACTGGTGAGTAGGTTAAATTTGTTTGATAGTTTGGTTTTCAAGGACGGTTTTGCAATTTTCCCACTGCCAGTAATAATTCTCTCGCTGGTGTAGTTCACAGCTATGTCTTTAACTCTGGGTGACCTTCTGGACATGTTTGTTGTAAAGGCTCTTTGAGAGCATTGGGTTTTTTCTTGTGCACTTTGGGTTGTTACCATAAAAGGAAATTTTCACTAATTTTGTTGGGAATGGAAAAGAGTTTTTTTCTAATCTTTTTAAGAAAAAAATAATCTGCAAGAAAGAGTTTTTTTAAATAATAATGCAATTAATTATTATTTTTTTTAAAGCTCTCTGTCAAGCTAGATATATTTACTTTATTAAATGTTTTATATATTTTATATTAAAAATATATCACTAAAGATAAATCTTTACCTACTGTAACTCACTTGTCACTATTTTGAAATTTATTAAAACTCTAAATGCAACTTCAGAAGTAATTTATTACTTCATTAATCGTTCAAATAAAAATCCTTCCAATTGCTAACTTAATTGCTTGCAAATCACTACTACAGATTACTTTGTAATATTCTGATAGAGCTCAAAACTCAATCACTTTATTACATATTTTATTTTTTTTTGTTAAAATTTCTTGGAGGCTTTTATTATCTTTTAAATTTTCTTCTTTTATTAATAATTCTTTTTTCTTAAAATGCATAGTTTTCTGATCTATGAAACTTGAAGGTTATTTAGTCTTGTCTGCTTTACTTCTTCCTTGAAATTGTTTCTATTCAATTATATTTTTACATTTCTTGTTCTAGATGCTTTTTTGATCTTGTTTGCAAACTCTTTTTGTATATTTAACATTAATTATCTTGCTTCTTTTTCTATACATTTTCCACGATATTTTAGATTTACCATTTCTAAAATAAGACTACTTTTTATTAGGTTAGTACAAAAACTTAAAGTAACTTGACTAGTTTTAGAAATTTGCTTCACTAGTCTAAAAATCTACTTGTCAAGCTTTCCAAGTTCTTCTTGATTATTAGTGATCAACCTAATAATTTTTTCTATAGCTTTTCTTTTTATTTCTTGCAGAAGCTCTTTAAAGTTTCTAATGTTTCTATCTACTCCTTTATTTCATGCTGCTTATAGTTGGTTCTTATAGACTAAACATTTTATTAAGTGTTAGATCTATAGGTCAATAGTATAGTAGTTAGTACTCTATAAATCAGATCACAAGATTTGGATTCAATTTCATTCAAATACAAGTCTGTTTATAAGGAATTGAATCTATCTATTGGTATAACTGTAAACTAACTAATATTTCTAAATATAGCATCTGGTCTATATCTAGATTGTGATCAGATTGTGATTTGAATTGAATAGAATTATCACTGATATAACTATATTACCAAAAATAATAATAAGAAGAATAAATCTTTAAACTAGTAGCATATCTCTCAGGACTAAAAACAAAAATACAACTTGTCTGGAGACACAAAAATGGCTTAATACAGAACTTATACATAAGAATAAAGACCCAGAATAAGCCAGTTCTAGTCCTTATGCATATGGTTGTGACATCTTTCACAGACTTGACTATCAAAAGTCCTTGGTAAAAGAAAAAATCTGCAGACCACTCTAAAATCAGAATACTGAATTCAATTACCTGATAACTAAAATACTTTTAAAAAAATTGTTCTAGGAATAATTAAGATGAATTGTATAGGCTTCTAGTTTAGGGATGGGCCGATAGCAGTTGTACATAACATTAGTTTAAATATATATATATATATATATATATTTTTTAACTGGCGCAGCCTTGTTTTATTATTCTTCCAAATTACATTTATATAACTATAATACAGGGATGTATATTCAGTAATAGTAAAACTCAATAAGCCATGGCTATCTCGCAGCCTGTTGCCCTTCCTTAAGGGAAGAAACTAATATGCCAAGGCCGTACTAGTTGTCATATAAAAAGATATAATAGAGAAAATATTAGTTTGATATTTAATGTATTCGTTTATATATCAATTTACTATTCTAGTCAAGTTTAATAAGGACTGTTGTACTGTAATCGGATTAGTGTGGTTCTTGCTCTAGTTCTTTTTTGTTTGTTCAATTTGGTTCTACTTTGGGGGCTTCTTGTTCATGAGCTTCCTCACATCTTTGTTTCCATATGTCATATAAAAGCTCTTTCCATTCCCTCATTATGTGTATTATAGTTTCTGTTACTTTGTTTTTGCTTGATATGATTGTGTCAAGTGTCGCCGGTATTTCCTTTAGTATTGCACCATGGATCAGTAAGTTGAAGATTCTGGGGTTGGCCAATTGTATCCGTCTGTATATGACCTTCTTAAAGCTCTTCCTGTATTCCTTGACTATATGGAATGATGTGTGTTTAATTAGGATCTTGTGGAAATTTTCCTTTAAAGTTTTTGCATTGTTGTTGCATAGGAAGGGGTGTGTGAAGTCTTCTGTTATACCACATTTATGGCATTTGTCATCCTTGTATATTAGTGGATATCTGTTGTATAGTTTGGTTTTAGTTGGCAGTTCTTCATACCAGAGGTTGAAATTGAATTTCCTCTTGTAGTAATCTTCCTTTGATATTGTATGTTCATTCATTTTAGATGGATGCAGGCTATTAAATGTGTATTTCCAGTATATGTTTCTCAAGTCCTCTTCTGCAAATCTGTTTTGTGTTCTATTTAATAGTTTCCACTTGGTCAGCCTGATGGCCTTGTTGACTTGCTTTGCTAGGTTTTTGCCTGGGATGTCTATCTATGATATATTCCACACTATGTTTATTGGTGTTAGTCCTTGGTGCTGTTTTCTAATGTTGATAATTTTCTGGTTTGGTTTTATGTCTGGTGAAATGGGATTTATCCAGGCTAGCTTGTCTGCTTTCTAATTGAGGGGGATGCCTATGTATGCTTTTATCTTGTGTATTCTAATGTATAGATCCATTTGCTACCTGATATGGTTGAAGGTGTCTACTATTGTCTGGTTTGATTTTTTCCTCTTTTTAATTCTGGTGGTATCCATCACTTCTGTTAGGTTTGTTATAGCCACTTGGTTGTCCGTATGCAAGTCAACTTTGGTGTTTCTGCTTAGCGTGCTTATTGCTGTGGTTATGTTCATTAGTTCTGCTTACATTGAAGAGGCGTATAGCTATGTCTATCCTTGGAAGATGTGTTGTGTTTCTGTCTCATCATCTATGATCCAGCCCAGGCCCATGTATGGTCTGTTGTTGTGGCTTGATACTGAGTCATCTGTATATATTGTAATATGATGACAGTTTTTCATGTACTGTTGATTATTGTCAAGGCATTTAATTCTTTTTCATTTATCTCAAACATTTTACTGATGTTTGTTGTCTCTGGTTCAGCACTGCCTATGTTGACTTGCCAGGAGCTTGGATTTGTTTGAGGGGTTTCGGTGAGGTTTTTTAGCTCTTTTTTGATAGAATCTGGAGATATCCTGCATCGCAGAGTGCTTGTTGAGCTGCCTTTGTTTCCCTTAGATGAAATACTTGTCCTTTCTAATGGAACTTGGATTGTTCTTTTTCTTGGCTGCAAAAGTGCAGATTTCTGGTGCTGTATCTTTCCCTTCATTAAGGAAGCACCCGGTACACCTTTCTAATAATGATTGCTCTCCTATTCTGGTATAGTATTTGAAGACTACTGTATTGGGGCTATCATTCCGTTTCTTCTGCCGATCACTTCTTTGTCTTGCTTAGGTGTTGTTTCCCAATGTGGTTTATATGAGTCTTCCATTACCAGGAGTCTGCTTTGGTTGTATATTCGGTAGGTGCTTGTCTCGTCCTCTAGTCTGTCTTGTGTACTGGCTAAGTTTGTGAGGTTCTCTACAATCTCTTTGTACCATTTTGATGTGTTTCTTTTCTTCATTTTATTTATGGCCCCGAGTTCTTTTCAGTGTAGTAGTCGTGTTCCTGTTGAATTGATGATCTGTCCTATGAACATTAAGTTGTGTCTCCTTAATATTTCTCTATACTGATGGTATACGGATTTTGGTATTGCTTCTTCAATTGTGTCATCAATCTTGTCTATCTTCTGGGGGATAGTGATCTTTGCATTGAAGTGGAATTGGAAGCTGTGTTTCCTCAGCACCCAGAGAATATCATGGTCCAGGTTTTGTCCTGCCTTGAGAAAAGGCTGTGTGAGATATGATGTTACTGAGTTTGTCGACCAAAAGAGGTTTTGTAAGTTTTGTAGTCTTATCTAGAGATTTGTCCTAGTGTCCTTTTGTCTTTCATTCTTTGCAACCAGGTTCTTATATGCAGTTGTAATTGTCTGTTCCATAGATGGTTCAGATTGTGTTCAGTATAATTGTATAAAAGGGTGTTCGGGATTGTGTTGGTGAGACCACACTTATGTTTGTACTTTGCTGTGAGTTTCCCCATTAGGGAGTTGCAGTCACTTTCAGGAAGTATCATGTCATTTAGTGGATATTCTATACTGGGCATGAGTACGTGGTTTATTATATATCTTATTTGCTTGTCAGTGATTGCTTTCCATTCAATTAGCTTACTGGTTTTTTTTACTTTCTCTGCTATAAACTGTTTCTGGTATCTTTTTCTCCCGGAGCTGTCCAGCTATATTTCTAATAGTCTCATTGGTATATCAGGCTTGCTTCCTGTGACTGTTCCTCCTTTGAGTGTAAAGTTTTTTCTGAAATCTTCTGGTTGTCCATTGATGATTATTAGCTGTGATTTGAGTGGGTTGATGTCAATGTCATTGTGATTGTAGAATTCTGTGGTGATGTTCAGGATTCTTTGCATTTCTTCTGGGTTATCTACCAGCCATGTTGTATCATCCATGTATGCGATGGCCTTGATGTCTAAATGTTTCTCTATGTAGGGCTCATTGATATCTCCTTTGAGCTTTGTTGTGTACCTGTAGCCTCTTCTCGCAAATTTGATCTCTATCAGGAGTGGATCATAGAATATGTGCCATAGCAAGGGTGAGATTGTGTTTCCTTGGTTGATGCCATCTAGTACTTTGTAACTGGGACTCAGTTTATGTGTTATTGTGACCTGATTCTCTCTTTTTCTAAGTAATGCTTGTATGATGTTAATTATTTTTGTTGATAATTTGATGTGTCTCATAGCATGTTCTAGCATTTCCGTGTTGGCCGAATCATAGGCTTTCACCATGTCTTGACTCAGGATCTATAGTTTTTTCCTTTCTCTGCGTGCTTGTTCTATATAGAGGTTGACTATGTTTATCGGACCTTATGTACTGATTCCTGGCAGGGCTGCCCAGTTGGATTCATTGAGGATATTGTGTTTCTTGCAGATGTGTGATAGGTGGTTACTAATATTCTTTGTGAATATTTTCCTTCCTGCAGTGAGCAAGGTAATTGGTCTAGTTATTCCAATCCTGTTATACTATTCTATTGGTTTTGGTATTGAGTATATATGACCTTTACTCTATTCTCTTGGTGTCTCCCCTTGTATGAGAATCTTGTTGTAGAAGCCTGTAAGCCAGGCTAATGTTTTTGGTCCAAAGTGTTTGTACATTATGTATGGAATACTGTCTGGTCCCGGTGCTGATTTTGAACTCCTGTTCTTTATTGTTTTCCTTACTTCTTCTACTGTAATGTGTTCTGTGAGTCTATCATACCAATTGTCCTGAATTCTTGTACTTGGTACATATTGCCTTGACCATCTGGTTGAAGTGTTTACTAATAGGGTTTTTCTGAGGCGGGTTCATATTGTAAAGTGTTCTGAAGCTTTTCTTTTGATCTTTTTTGATTCTGTGATAATTTCTATCTGATTGTCTGTTTCCACTATAAGTTTGTCAGTTACTATAGACTACAGGATCTTTCCATTATGCTATTGATCAACTGTTTCTTGTTGTCCTGCAGCCACTGTTGCCTTCTTTCTGTGTGCTGCTATATCTCTTTGTTTTTCTGATGTTTGCTGATTATTCTTACTGCTGTTTTGTATCGTACTATGTGTTCCCTGCATGTTTTTTTCCAATAGGTCAGGTAGTTTTGAGAATGGTTAGAGTGCCAATCGGTGAGCTCTGTTACTAATTCTGGGAAGGATTCCTGTATCTTAGTTAACTGTTTTTCAATTAGCTGGTTGGTCTGTAGATTGGGTATATCAATGCACCTCTGCAACATCTCTGATAGTATCTGGATATTCACGATCCTTCTGTATATCATTAGGCCTTCCCCTGCCTTTCTACTTCTTTTCTGAGACTTTATCTTGAGTATGGGTTTGTTTGTTACTTCCAAAATGTATTGTATGTGTTGTTTGAAGCTATTCTATAGCGTGTCAATGTTTCCTTGATTCTTGATATTTCCCTATTGTATCTATAGTTCAACTTCATCCCTGAAGTTTCCCAATAGTTTGGCATATGTTCTGTTCCAGTTATATCAGTGGTTATGCCTGTGAATTTTCTGTTTTTTCTGTTTGTCAAGTTGTTACATCTCTATTCTTGTGATCATAATTTCATGATCACTTTTGTGCAAGGAGTCTGGATGGCCTATTATATTAGAGTCTCTTGATTGCCAGGTGCTTTGTGGATGGTACCAGATTTGATCAATTCTGCTGACTGCTTCTCTACTGTTTTCCCATGTGTATGCCTTTTGTATTGGGTTGTGTGTTCTGAAAGTGTTCTCGAAGTTTCTAGTGATTAACCATTCTAATAGCTCTGATTCTGGCCGATGATTGTTTGACCTTTTCGTTCTATATTGTTTGTCAATAGAGGGGTTTGATGTAGCATTGAAGTCTCCTTCTATTACTATGTGTGATACCTCTTTCTCTGCTTGTACTATCCACTCTTGAATCATGTCATTTATTGCTGACTGTGTCCTTCTGTCCTTATTTCTCGGTGGGAGGTATACCCCTATTACCCTCAATTTGTGTTTGCCTGGAAAAGTCATTTCTATTGCTATCGCTCTATCCTCTATCTTTTGTTTCCTGTAAATTCTTCCTGCAATGTCTTCATGGATAGTGATACATATCCCATGTCTGATCTTCCTTGTGAGGGTTACTGATGTTATTATTTGATATCCTAGTTGCTTCCAATGTTTGATTAGGTTCATGTCTCCATTGGTCTCCATAGTGATGATGATTTCCCATCTGTTCTCTGTGCAGAATTCTGTCCATAATTTGCATTTGTTTTCTTCTACCATGCCTCTTATATTATATATTGCGATTGTCTATATTGGATGATTGTTTATTATTTTGCTATCATGTGGTATCGTGCTCTTGTTTGTGTATATATTTGAGTTTTGTGTTGTGTGTCTATAGGGAAGTTGATTGCTTGATGCTGTGTTATTTGTTTTACTGCTTTCTCTTCTCTGGAAGTGATCTTGGGTATTGTCTCTCATATTATTGGGGTGGTTGTGTCCTAGGGGGACTGTCTATTGGGAGAGCTTGAAGAGGTTGATTGCTTCTTCCATCGTTAAGCTCATTTTGTTGAGTTGTTGTTGATATGCTTCCTGTGTTCTTCTGATGTCCTGGATCCCTATGCTTGTTATGGTATTATTCTTCACACTGCTGGTAGATGCTGATTCTTCTAACTTTTTTATGAGTTCCCCTATGCTCTTTGGGTATCAGTTGGCATGCTCCTGCTTTAAGGCATCAACTCTTTCATTCAAATCTTGAAGAGAGTTCTTCATTTCCTTGATCTCTCTTTGGATTGCTGATAAGGCCTGCCAAATGTCTTCCACGTTTTGATCAGTGTTGGGCTTTGTCTGTATTTCAGGATGCTCACGTAGCTCCTATTATCTTCATTTGTTTGTAAGTTTCTGGTAGTGCCAGGGTTGAAGTTTCTTCTATGTCATGGTTGTGATGGAATTCTTGGGTTGTTGAATCTATTGGTGTATTGTCTTGGGGGAAGGGATTCGGATTTGTCTGGGCATGTGTGCATATTGTGTTCCGGTGAACTGCAGATGAGACAAAATCTTGTTTCCCGGTTGACCCAAATTGTTTGGGTTCTTTTGATTACTGGAGTCACCAATTTCATATCTAAAAGTTCTTCTCTGTTCTGAAAGGTGAAGATGGCAAACCTCTTGGCTTGATTGTTATTGTTGTGGGGAATATAGACTGATTTTGCTTTTGTGCTGGTAATGGTTACTGTTAGATCTGTTGCTATCGTATCTGGTGATAGGCATGTGAGTGTAGCACTGAAACATTCCCTTTGTTCCTTGATTTTATGTGTTTTATAATAAGGGAAGATCCTGCATGAGTATAGGCCTTTTATAAGTACCCAGTCCTGACTAATCTCTACATAGTCTGAAGTATTGGAAAAGGTGATGTTTGCTGTCTGGAAGAGCCCTACTCTTTGCAAGATAATGTAATCGATGCTGATTTGTTCGCCGAAAAATTCTGTTAGATCTGTTTTGATGAAGTGTTGGGGGATGTCCTATACCCGGATGATGTGGAAGTTGCTTTCTTGGGATCCCAATGGGGCAGTCTTTCTGAATTTGGTATTTTCATAGTCAGTGATCTCCAACTTGCATACTCTTTGTGCATCCTCTTGATTACTGAAAATAGCTGTGATTTGGGCCTTTCCTATTGGATACTCATATCTTACGTATTTCAAGGAGTTGAGGTATTCCATTTTTTGTCTGATAAAGTCTAATTTCTCTACGGATGTTTGTCCTGGTACCCTTTCCGAGTCGATGAAGACTTTCCATTGCTTGGATGTTTCTCATTGGTCTTGACAGTTTCGTAGTGATGCTGATCTTTCACTTGTGTCTCTCTAATCAACATAACTGTATCCTGCCTGGCCAGTGATGTCCACTTGTTTGTATTGAGTTTGTGCTTCTTGGATGCTTCTGTCTTCTGACTCACAGACTGTGACTGGAGATGGTGCTCTGTTACTTGTTGTTGCTTCTACTGGTTCTAGTGTTTGTCTTGTCTCTTCTACTTCCATCTTTTTAAGCTACCCAGAAGTATTGTCAGTTTCTTTTGCCTTTCCTTTATTTACTGGCTGCTTCAGGAGTGCTGTTCTGGTTCCCAGGGGCATGTGTCTGAGTTGTGATGTGGGTGTTGTTTCTTTTGCCTTCAGGACTCTTCCATTATTCTTGCTGATCCTGTCGACGTTGTACTCTGGTGTTGTTTGTCTTTCTGAGTTCCTTAGTTTTCTGATAGTGGCCATTCTGAGGAGAGTTGCTACTTTGTAGCTGGAGCGAGTTCTTTTTGTGTTTTTGTCTAATAAGGAATTTTTTTTTTGATTTTGAGATTTTCAGAAGAGTTTTTTGTAGTTTAAATATATATAGCTATTTATATAGATATAATTTATTATAATTTTTTTTTTTTTTTAAGCTGGTGAAGTCATGCCATATAGTTTTTATTTAATCATTAATATTCTCTTATTTACATAAATTGAATTGCAAGAAAATATATTTTTGATAGGAAAAAAAACTAATTATCCAGTATTTTACAAACCCTGCGACTTGCTACAGTTTACTATTTGAGTGAATATTAGCATGTCATGACTCCACTAACACTGATATTTGTATAAAAAAGAGAGTTAATACTGAAGCTGTTTTGTAATATGCTTCTCATGTTATGGTTTGTTGATTTTATATACAAGTTTCTTTTAGTATCTATTTTATTTCCCTCATTCTATAAGGCTTCTTTCTTCAGTATTTTAGTATTATTTCCTGTTCATTCTCGCTTCATTTTCTTGATTATACCCTGTGTCTTTTTCCATTCTAGGACCAGGTCACATTTTAGTTTTCAAATATTTCTTTTCTCTTGCCAAATGTGTACTATAGCCTTTTTAACTGTAACTTTGGCTTCCTTTTCATCTCTTGTGATTTTCTCTGCTACCTAGATCATTTTGTATGTAATGACTCCTCTGATTATATCTGTGAGTTCTACTGTTTCCTGGTTTCTCTTTCTTGTGTCTGGTCTAAGGATATGTTCCTACCTACTTTGGATTGACTGTGGCTGTTTGTTGTCACTGGCTCTTGATACACATTCTTGTATCAAGAGTTTTGTGATTTTCTTGATTAGTCTTGTCTTGTTGGGTCCACAAGTGAAGGAATGTAGATCTCTTTCTTCCTGTCTTTTATAAGATTACACATTTTGATGACCTGTAAATTCATAGTTTGTGCAAGTTCATATTTGCTATTATGGAGTGTTCATTGATCTATGTTTTCCATCGGAAGGTTCTATTCCTGTGGTCTTCTTGGCTAGTTTGGAGGGATGGGATTTTGAATGGCATCAAGGTTTGCATAGTTAGTTCCCAATTTATTTTCTTAGTTTTTTGTCTTGTTAGCCATATTTGGTTTCATTGTAGTATCCTCTATTTGCTAGCCCATTTTGTTTTAAGGAGTGTCTTTCTTAATGTTTTGAAAGAAAAGTCCACAAAGAACTGGTCCCATCTTAATATTGTGATGCTACTTGTGGATTGTAGTTCTTGAATTTTTATAATGTCCTTGAATCTGTCTGTAAGTGTGGTAGCTGCTAGTTTGTTTGCTTGTTCATTTCCTTTGTTTCCTGCATGGCCTTTTATTTTCATCCATTGGATTTGAATGTGCTGTGTTATGATAATTTTTTTGATTGTATGGATTAAGATTCTGTTTGGGCTTTCTGGTTTTTGTTTCTTAGTGTGGTCCCTGTGCAGTACTTTACTTATTGCATTGATGGTACCTTGGTTGTCTATTAGGATATTGATTCTTTTGTTGGGACTGACTGTTCTGATTGCTATGAGTATTGCTGTCAGTTCCACTCTAATAGAAGATAGGATATCTTGGGTTTCTACCTGAAAGGTTGTAATTTCCTGGCTTGACTTTTTTTGGGCCACCCAGCTGATTTTAATCCTGCTTCTAGTTGTGTGTCTTGTGAAAGAGCCATCTGTGTAGAATTGGATATAATTCTATGATACTAGTTTTTTTATAATTTGTTATAGTTTCTGAATCATCCTGGTTGGAACTTTTAACCTTCTTTATATAAAGACTTCTGTAGTTGATTGAAGATCCAGATTTATGCTAGGTATATATGGGTTTGGGAGTTGTATGCTGGTTTTCTTTATTGTAAGTTCGATTCCTTGAAGGGATAATTGTAATATGTTAAGTAAAGTTTGTTTTGTATCTATTTCTTGTTGTCCTTAAAAGATTCCAATTGTTCTCTTTTTGACCTTGATGTTTACTGAGTATGTCAAGAGCTGCTTCATTATGCATTGCTATTAGTCCTTATAGTTCTTTCTAAGTTTTTTATTGTTAAATGGGCAACCTTTGCATTTAAACATTGGAGATATCTCCTCTTTTCTGATCATATAATTTATGACTACTCTTTGATTATCTAGTTGTTTTCTCTTTTTTGTTATTATCATTTCTCCGTTACTTTTTGTTGTTAACCATTTGATGGTTAATTAGTATTGGACTGAAAGGACAGGAGTGACTGACCAGAATCTGTTGATGAAGGGGCTGTTATTATTCCTATATCTTGTGGCAGGTAGTTTCTTCCTATTCGTTATTAACTCTGGCCCATGGCCTTAATTTGTAATTTTTATTAATCTAACTGTTTGCTTATTACAAATGAGTAGTTATACATATATATTATAGTAAATCTATTTTACATGAATAGCTGTATATATATTTAACTAGTTCTATGTACAACCACTATTAGCCTAATACTAAAGCGAAAGACCTCACAATTCCATCTTAATTATTTCTAGAACAATTTTTTATTAAGAGTATTCTAGTTATTAGGACATTGAATTCAATATCTTGGATCCCAGTTTTCGATCTTTTGGAGTAGTCCATAGGTTTCTCTTTCCATCAAGGCCTCCTAATAGTCAAGTCTGTAAAAGTTGGTACAGTCACATACATGAGGATAGGTCTTAAGAGGCATGCTACTAGTTTGGGGATCTACTCTTCTTATTATTATTTTTATTGATAATGTGATTGTATTAATAGTAATCCTATTCGATTTCAGATTACAACCTAATCACAATCTATATATAGACTAGATGCTATATTAGAAATATCAGTTAGTTTACAATTACGCCAATGAATAGGTTCTTTTCCTTATTGAGCCAGTCTTGTGTCTTATTGGTGGAATAGAACCCAAATCTTGTTATATTTGACCTTTTATGAAATGCTAACCACTACATTATTGGTTCATTGGTCCTTATTTTATTGCCATACTTGGATCACTGGATCATAATCATGAGATAGATGAGATCTTCTTGTCACTTGTGGCTTATTTTTCACTTGGCCCTCATGTGGTATTGAACTCTGGACCTAGTGATTGCGACCTGGGAGCACTACTACTGTGCTATGGACCCACAGGTCATAATTTATTATAATATATACTATATATATAACTACTTATTTGTAATAACACAATAGTTTCAATTAATAAAAATTATAAATTAAGTCTATGAAGTAACACATCTTTAATAGTCTATATTTCTTCAATACAGAAAACTGACAATCATGAATAAAGATTATAACCTAAGGTAATTTAGCTTCAATCTGTGATACAAAGAGTTATCAACTAAGAGCAAACTGTATAGCAGATACCCATTGACTTACAAAGACAAAAAATACCACAAATACAAAGAAATCAAAGACACCATGTATCTCTTTCTATGCAACAACTAGAAGGATACTCTGAAGAAAAACTTTCATAGAATATTAATAAAACATATTTTTCTACATATTTGTAAGAAATATAAAAAAATTTCAAGAATATTATATAATAATATATCTATCTAAATATACCTAGGACCTTCAAGCTATTCATTAGAGGAACAGTACAAAAGAAATTCCAGAAATACTCAACAGAATAATAGATGTAATCACTAAGTTGAATATCAACACAATAAGGGAATAAAAAGAATTTCTATGACATTTGAAAACCACACTACAAAGAATTCCATATAAAAGTTAAAAGACTACCAATAAACAAGAAGACAAAATGAATTAAATGCAAGATTAAGAGAACTTACTTTTTTTTTTTTAACCCGCAATCATACCGCAATGGCGTGTCTTTATTGAGATATTGAGAAATACCTAAATATTTTATAGACTTTCACAAAGCGACTAACTCGTCGTTGTACATTATTAGTTAAAG
>CAJVPT010000186.1:0-37310 GCA_910592055.1 Acaulospora colombiana
TGTTGTTATATTTTCCTGTAAGTTTGACTGTAATCCTATGATTTGCTTGAGTAATTTTATGGTTGCAATTTCTTGGGCGATTGTTATGGAGTCCAGGATAGCATTTGGCTGTTGCCACCACTTTTGCCAACTGTGTGGAGATATTTGTAGTCTGTTTTTCGGTAGGCTATTTGTTTCTTAATTGGATTTAATAGTTCTAATAACTGGAATTGTGAACAGGGATGCTGTTGATGTCTCAATACAGCAGTTAGATCCTCTTTGATCTGTGTAGGTGGTGAGGTAACAGCCTTTGCATGGTTCCAATGTTAATTTATTGGTAACCTTATAATGTCTTAGCTTGATTGTATCCTTACTGTGATAGACCTTTTGACCAGTTACGATTTGTCCAGCCTTTTCAAAGGCAAACCAATCTTTGCTTTTGAGTTCCTGGGTTCTTGGATGTATTTGTGCAAGTGAATTGAGTCTTGTTACTATTGAACCTTGGACTATCATTTCATTGACTTTGGTGCAGATTTCTCTATACCAGCCTGGTTCCTTCCTTTTATTTGTGCTGGTATTTTTACAGTCAACTTGATGTCATGGGATTGTTTTTGTCTGAAAGGTGTCTAGGGCCTGTTCTACCCAGCATATTTTGTGTTTCTTGAGGCTGTGTCGATGCTGATTCATCCAATTATTGTTCATAATACCTTCAAGATGTCTGTCTATGCATGGCTGGTCTTCCGGCTAATACTTCTGGAGTTGTATGTTGTGTTTTTGCATGAGTCTGAGGCCATCTTGGATGAAGCTATGTCCTGGTTTGTGAAGCTTTGGACAGTTTACTATAATGCTAGTTTTCTGCCATATGTCGTGTTGCAGCTTTTGAGTTTTGAATCTAGTAATCACTCCAGTGTTGTTTTTTGCGTCATATAATTTTTGATAGTCATTTGTAAATTTCTGTAGTTGTTGAGTATTCAGTTCCATAATGTTGTATGATGTAGCAAGGTGGAGTATTGAGTTGAGACATGTAATAGCTAAATTGACTCTTCTTCTAAAATTCATTCGTATTTTGGCATCGATTTTTGCTGACTCCTTTTTTGAAAATATGAGATCTTGTAGCAAATATTCAATCTGCGGAAAGAGAACGTGGTTGATTATATAACTATGCATTTTGCCTGTAAGCTACTTTCTCCTTAGTATCCAACATATGCTATTGAGTTTTTTCCTGATAAGTTGGTGTTGGTGATTTTTCCCCCTTTTTCTTCATGCCATATTCCCAGGACTCGGATGGCATTGTTATTGGGTGTGGGTTCAATGAGGTGATTCTGAAATAGGATAGGTTCTTTCTGGTCATTGATGATGAGTAATTCAGATTTGGAGAGGTTTACTGTGATATCATTTAGGTGGTAGAATGAGCTGCTGATTGTGGTTATAAGCTCTATTGCTTCTTTGCTCTATGTTATAAAGATTGTGTCGTCCATGTATGCTATAATGGAAATATTTATTTTTCCTGTCTGTGAGGTCCTATCTGCTATGTTGCCAGGAAAGAGGAGAGTATATCCATTCATTCTACTAATTTTGTTGATTCGTGGATCATAGTATATTCTCCAAAGGATTGATGATATTGCGTCACCCTGATTGATACATTCCTGTACCTTGTATGGCTCAGTGTTTTCAAAATATGTGATAACAGTGTTTTGTCTGTCTGTGAAGCATGTTTCTATAATGTTTCTTATTTGTTTTGGTACTTTGATCCATTTTAGGACTAGTATGAGTCTTTGGATGTTTACAGTATCGTAGGCTTTGCTCATGTCTTGGAATAACATATGGCAGGGCTTTTTCTGTTCACATGCATCTTTCAAGATGCTATTGATGATTGTGATTGATTTTTTTGTGCTGTATCCCGGTAAGGTGGCCCAGTTATGTTTTGAGAGTATTGAGTGTTCTGTGCATATCTTCGCTAGCCTATTTGTTATTATTTTGATAAATATTTTTTTGATAGTTTCAAGGAGTGTAATTGGGCAGGTTATGTTAATGTTATGTTGCCAGTCTTTTGGTTTTGGAATTGGATATATGGTTCCTTTCTTCCATTCTTTGGGGATGTTCTGTATGTACAGAATTTTGTTAAAGAATCTTGTAAGGTTGGTAATCATGTTTGGTCCTAGTTTTTTGAAGACAATATATGAAATATTGGATGGTCCTGCTGCTGACTTGGTGCTGGTATTTGTTATAGTGATTTTGACCTCCGATGTTGATATATCTTCTGTTGTACTTTCATACCAGTCTGTGTCTCTGGTGAAGATGGGATGATACTCTTGCTCCCAAATTGTATCTTTATGATTGATTATGTTTCTGTTTCTGGTTCATTGCTCGAAGTGATCTTTTATAGTTTGTTTGATTTTAACAGGTTCAGAAACTATAATTCTTTCATTGTTATTTTCTTTCTTTATTAGTTTGCTGATAATTATGCTGCGTTTCGGGTTACTCAGGATGGCTTTGATCATACTTTTTTTATCTATACTTAACCATTTTTCTCTAGTGGTTTTGAGTTTTCGTATGTCCTGTTGAATTTGTAAGTATACATCCTTTTTAAAATTTATCTTGGCAATGTGTATCTGTTCATCGATGACTTTGATATATTCATCAGTATTGATGTTATGGATCAGTCTTGGTATTGGCAATGTTTGTGATTTTGCTTTATGTAGCTTTTCTGCCTCCGTATAGCTCCAGTTGTTTGGGTTTACTTTCAATTTAGTTACTTCTTTCCTAAGCTTAGATAGTTAAATAAGAATGATTGGTCTTGGCTTTGGGGTTGTTTTTTGTTGTTAGTACTGTTTTTTTTTTATCTTTCTTATGTGTTTCTTTGCACGTGATAAGATTGCTTCTCTGAGTGCATTCCAGTTATTGTCAGTTGAAAGTATCTTGTTGTCAATATCTTTCTTCCATGTTTCTGCGAAGACTTCCAGGTCCTCCTGGAACTTGTTCCATGCTTTTGGATTTGTGTTGGACCAGTCATATCTTGTGTTGTTATTGGGTCTTCTTGAATGGATGTATGGTGTTTCAATTTGCCATGTTTCAATAATGCTAGTTTGTGCTTTATGATCTGTGGGAATAATGTCTTTCTAGCTATTGTGGATGTATGCATCTATAGAGGCCCATGTGGGTCTGGTGTTGATCCATATGCCATCGATTCTGCTATGTGTATATTGTGATAACCATGTATAGCTTCATGTTATGGGGTTGTGGTATCTAAATATGTCGAGGAAACCAAGTTCTTCAAGAGAATTGAAGAAGATGTTTTCTGTTTTCCTATTGATTTTCCTATTGGGACTAAGTTTATCTAGATGAGGGTTCAGATATGTGTTAAAGTCACCTGCAATGATCGTGTGCCAGTTCTCTCTATTGTGCTGCTTGGCAAGGTAAATTACTTGTTTTTGGATACAGTCTCTTTTTCTTCCTGGTCTGGTGGCTGAGTAAACCCTGATTATTCTGCAGTATCTTTTCTTTGAAAAGGCTAAGTCAATGCAGAGGATGTGGCCATTGACTATTTGCTTCTTTTTAATGTGGTCTATCAATTTTTGTTTGATTGCTATATCTACACCAGATCCATTTGTGTTGCTACATGTTCATTAAGAGATGTATCCTTCTGTTTTCTAGGTGTGTGATTTGTCAAGTCCATTTGTTTCAGTAGATGTGATGATATCCCATTGGTTTTGTCTCCACATTTTTGTCCATGTCTCTCTTTTGTTTATTTCATTAAGACCTTGACAGTTCAATATAGTGACTGTCCAGAATGGTTTTTATCTATCTGTTTTGATTTCATTGGTGTTCTCTGTAGATGGTTGGTTTATTTGTGGTGTTTGTTCAGAGGAATCGGTCAGATGGTTATGGTTATGATGATTGAGGGGAAGCAGTGAGTTGATTCTTGTGGGAGAAGTATTTATTGAAAGAGTATTTGGTTTGTTTTTGTTTGTCTTCAGAGACATTTGATTATTATTTGTTTTGTCTATTATTATTGATCTGAGTCCATGGGGAGTGGTTGGTGCCCCTGGTTGAAAGTAATGTTGCTGTTGTATTGTGTGCCTAAGTTTTGCATAACAAGCTAAAATTCTTGTCACATCTGATAGATGTTGTTTTGAATAGACTATTGTTGACTTCGTACTTGTTCAATCGGAGTGGCGAATTGTGTTTGTATATCTGGGGTGGAGGAATTTTCTCTCTGTGAACCTTGCTCTTGATCTTCCATTTGGTTTCCGTTGAGGCTTAATTCATAGTTATTGTCATTGGCTGGATTGTCCAAATATGTTTCTAGAGTTTCGATGCAATCATTTATATCTGTGATTTGGTCTTCAATGTTATCAATCTTCCTTAGAATCTTTTGTAGTACATTATATATTTTGTCATTGTGTGGATTATCTACATTGTTTGGGTCTACAGATTGTATGGCCTGATTGGTTATTTCTGCATAGGAGGGCCTGACTAATTGTTTTCCTTTTGTGATAGTTTTCTGTCGGTGAGGCATTATTAGAGCTACAATATTGCCTGTCTTGACTGATCTAAATTTTTTATAGAGTTTGCCAAATTTATTGATGATGGTTCTGTTGTGCTCTGCTTTTTCTTTTTGTTGTTGGCAAATATGACAACTTATTACAAGATGTTCTATAGATTGACATATTGCGCAGGTCTTGATTTGCATAAAAATCCATTTAAGTTCAACATCCTGTAAGGTGGGATTTGTATTAATGGCTGTTTCGAGGTCTGTTTCCTTTGAGAAAGAGACTATTGCATAATGTCTCCTCCAATAGTTGTTGTTTCGTGGTATGTAGCAGAATTTGCCATTGACTGTTGTTACTATTTCTCTGAGGTCATAGGCTGTAGTGCCTGCAGAAAGGTTGCATAGTCGGAGTGCATGTCGTTAAAGATCTCTCATCTGTTCGGGTGTCCATTCTGCATCAAAAATTCTTAATGACTCAGCCCCGATGTATATAGCCCAATTAGAAAGAGCTTGTTGTTTGACTTGAAATGAGATAAATTGCACCATTGCTGTTTGCCACATGATATTTGTTTTTAGAATGATTTCTTGGATTTCCCCAAATTTGGTAAAATGATTGTGAATATCTTATATTCTGGTTTGAAGTGGAATGTCCTATACTATGATTCCATTGGTGCGGTGGTTGTTTGTAGATTGGGCTTTTATAGTTAGCTTCTTTTCTGGAGTGATACTGATAGCTCGATTGCATGCTTTTGTTGCTGATATATCATTGTCCCAAAGCATATGGATCTCTTTATTTTTCTTTTTTTGAATGATCCATGTGCTAATTAGTCCTTCCAGGTCCTTTACTTCAGTTTTGGCTAGGGCGATTTTTTCTTGTTTGTTCCTACCATGTAGATTGGACAGGTTGATGATAGTCAACCATCTTCTGTTACTGGTCAGGTTTCCAGGGGAAAGGATCTGCGCGAGTGGGCTGGGGGAGAAGTTGACCTTTGTCGTTTGTTGGTATATGTCTGCCAGCATGGCCTAGTTACTGTTGTTGTTGGAGTGCGGAAGTTTTTTCCCCGCTGTTGAGATTGTGTTCTGCCTTGGCCGCAACTATGTCGTCCCAGTTTTCAGGTTGTGGCATGGTTTCGGAGGACATAGTGCATTCATTTCTATGTAATTCTTGCGGATTGGTAGTGGGGGGTTTTTCCGGGTCGTTGTTGTTTTGCGGGTTTGGAGTTGTGTCAGGAAGGGTTTCTGTTTCCATGGCTAGGTGTGTGTTGTCTACGATGTTGATGTTTGTTGAGTTGTCGACAGTGTTCTTTGTCGCCGTAGGTCGCAGTAGCAGTTTGGCGGTAGTTTTCGAGATCCGGGCGGCCTTCCCATTGTTTTTGCTGAGGAAGTTTTCATTGTAGTAGCTTCGTGTGGAGCTAGTTTTGCTCCGGAGACTCCGTTCAGAGTTTATATCAAACTTTTAGGCTTGTCTGTATATGTGCAGTATTTTGCGGATTGTGACTTCTTACTGCACCAAATGATTAGCAGAAAGAGTTCCTTTGACAATTATTATCAAAGATGGTTTATTGACATAAAATATATTAGTTTATAAATATAAACAAGCTTCTATTAATTATATTTATATATTTTGATAATATCATTATTAATATAGAAAAAAAAGTTCTAGAAAAAGTTTTCTTTTCAATTATATATATTTATTTAATCTTTAGGAAGTAACTATAATATTAAAAGGCAAGTAATAAATAAGTAAATAGAATTAATTTCTATCTCTTTTAAGTTTTTTGAATGATAAAAAGGTTTTATAAACAAAAGTTGAAGTTTTCAAGCTTTTATTTTGATTAAGTAAAGTTTTAAAAAGATTTCTTTATCCCAGTTAAATAAACTCTCTTATAATATAGCATTAACTTCAAAAGTAATATTAAGTGAATTTATAATCTATAAAAGAATAAGTAAGTTTAAGTATTTTTTTTAAAGTTTCATTTACAAAAATGATTAAGTTTCTCAAATATCATTCTGACCAGAATAAATATCATAAAAAAACAAATTATTATATCAAATTCTCAGTAATATTATTATTGATATAATAAATATTAAAGAATTCAAAATAACCTGAAAGAATATGAAAAATCACTTGAATATTTTAGGTAATGAAAAAGCAAATCAGCTGGTCTCAACAAGTTTCATAAATAAATTAAAACATACAATAATAGTAAATATACAAGTAGTCACAAGCATAAGGGTATTAATCAGATGAAATTAAAAACAATATGAAATTATAATAAAGTCTCTAATAAATAGGTATTTAAAAATAAATGGACAAGCAAATGACAAATACTATATAGAAATCAAGACAGATTGAATCGGGAAAAATCTAAAGAGATATATTGATCTTTGATTTTTGAGCCCCTAATATCTATAGGAATCACAACAATACTAACGAATTTAGGAGATTACATAGACTGTTTTTTTAGAATCAAAATATGAATAGGAGAACTATTAATCATAATAAACTAAATGAGAAATAACCAGACATTTATCAAAATAATAGATGCAAAATATGCAAACAGTATAAAAATATAAACAATCATATTTTTTAATGTAATCTAACAAAAGCAAGACTATATAAAGAATATATCTAAGCCTTTACAAAGGAAAATATAGTAAGAGTTAAAAACAAATAAACTGAACCAATACAAAATAAATAGAAAAGGATATAGATAATATAGAAACAAAAGAAAATTACAAAACTATAATATAAAATAGAGTGAAAAGATATAATTAAAGAAGTTATTATATATAGTATAATTTAAATAGTTAAAATTATAATAAAAGATAAAACAAAAGTATTGAAAACAATTGAAATAGCCATTCACAAATTTTGAAAAATGAAGTAAGAAATATGAAAATTAGATGTGATATTACAGTTAATTAGAAAAAGAGTCAAAACATAAATAAGAGACTCAAATATCAAAATATATGAATCAAGACTAATATAGACAATTAAAATACAGTGACACAAAATTTGGATTCACTCACTATACATAATATCAAAAGTCTTGAAATAGATTTAAAACCAGAATAGGCTCAAATCAACCTAGAAAAATACATTTTTTTTTAAACCGCAACTGGTATTAGATGTAAGCACTTTTATTAAGAATTAACTTAACATCTTAGATAATGAAATCCTGGACATCACATCAATCATCTCATATAAACTATATATTTTGATATACATGCAGATTAATAATAACCTATCGTGGTTTTCTCTAGGTGGACCTACTAACCACTTTGTGAGTGGGGCAGACCCAGCTAGAGGTCAGATGGTCAAATACACAGTCATTGACGGTGAAACAGGCTAGTCTAGCAGTGAGCTTTTTATAAATTTTTTGTATTATATTCACTAAACTAGGCTATATAGTATGTATCCAATGGGATTTAATTTTACTCTCCAATACTTCTAGATATAATATTCACTCTACCTCAGAAGGGGGCACTTTATCTTCTTTGTCATCACCTGTGGCATCAGATCAGTTGCTTGACTAATTTTTATTTAAGCAAAGCATCATATTGAGATATCCTGAGCTAGAAGGGCGGAGGTCCTAAAGACTGCCAGGGCAGGGGGTCTGTGGAGCATTTATGGTAGGTTAGATCAGAAGCCTTTCTTCATGCAATCCTTCTGGTAATATGACCGTAGATCTCAGCTCCTGATTGATGGAAAGCCAGAAGTCCCATTTTCATGTAGCCTAATCTGATTAAAGCTTGTTTCGGATGATTGGGTATGACTTTCATAGGATAACTGGTAAATCTAATCAGAAGGGTAATTTTGATTTTTGGTTCTTATGTGATATTGAACTATGGACCTTGTGATTGCGACCTGGGAGCACTACCACTGTGCTATTGACCCACAGGTCTCAACCTAGAAAAATACTTGAAAAACAGGTTTGAAAAAATATATATAGAACTAACAAATATTATTACAGAAAATACTTTAAATAATAATTACTTTCTTTTCTTTTTTTTTTCTATAAATATAAGTGCTAATAGAGTTCTGACATACTAGTATTTACGAAGGTAAACTGTAGCAAATTATAGGATTTCTAGTTATAGAATACTGAGTCATGATATTTTTTTTCTTTTATGTAGTATAAACTTGTAATTGAATTTGTATATATAAGCTTGTACTAATAAAGAAATAAAAATTCAATAGCAGGGCTTTGCCAATTAAAAAAAAAAGGTTTCTTAAATTTTATAAAGTTTAGAAAACAGTTTAATTAAATAAAATCTTTTGAGAAAAAAAAGTAAAATGAAGCAAGAATCTTTTGAAAAGTTTTGAGTCATATATTTTTCTTTTACTTTTTAGTATTATACTTTAAAAATTCATCATTTTTTAAAATAATTAATAATAATAAACTATTAATAATAATCTTAATAAATTAGAAGCCCTAGTATTAAACTACTGGAAAGTATAATAACTTTTTCAAAATCTAACTTAGAGTACCTAGTTAAGATTTCATTTTGTTTAATTAAAACTAGTTTAAGTTTAGTAAACTTTTTATATTTTTTAAGTAGTATAATTTTTTATATAATAACAAGTTATTCATTTTGTAAATAGTCAGTAAACTATTTTAATATTCTTTAGTATTTCAATAAAAATATGTTATAGCCGCATAATTATATATTAAAAAAAAAAAAGTATGAAATATAATATTTCTATATATTAACAAATTTTTTAAATAATAGAAAAGTTTTTTTAAAAATAAAATTAAAATCTTCAAGTATTTATATTGATTAAATAAAGTTTTTTATATAAATATTTTATTTTAATTAGATTAATTCTACTATAATTTTTTTTTTTAATTTTAGCACTGGGGTGAACATATTTTATTAAAACAAGAAGATACTTAGAAACAATTGGTATGAATAATTACTTATACTGTCTAAAGATTTATAGATTAATAAATAATATAAAGAGCAAACTATTTACATCTTATCCAACCAGGATAAGATAATTATATGACTGTTTAATATAGATATTCTACTTACTAAAACAAAACAAGGAATAACATTGAGTAAAAAGAATTTTAACTATATTATCTATATACAATAATTACACCTGGCACTTCCTAGAGATATAACAAAACATGGTTTATCGAGTGGCTTATTGCTACCTTAGATTTCATAAGAAGGGGCTAATGTGCCTAGAATTCACCTGTGATACCTATCATCTCCAATATTAGAGATCTCTCATATAAACCTTAACTTTATTAATGCTTATCAAAAATTTTTTAATATCGTGATACTGTTAAGAAAGTATTTTGAAGAGATTAGGTAATTGCTTAACAAATTGAGAGATTTTTTTTTCAATGAAGATCAAATAATTGCTTAATAAATCAAGAGATTTTTTTTTCAATGTATAATACCAAATAATCAAAAACTCTTCTAAAGGACTCTATACCTTGTAATCTTTTTTCTCTAGTTGTGTGCACTGGAAAAGGGGAGAATAAGTAGAGGAGAATTATTGTTTATTATCAAATGAGATCTAATTCAGGTTTCTTTATTCTTTTTATATAGTCAATAATATCATAGATTTTATGTCTTATATCCACCTGTGCAACTGGCTTGCAACTTATAGTGGATCTCAGGTTCTTATAGATACTAAAGAAATGTATTCAAATATATAAAGTGACTAATAGGAGCTTGTTTATATCTTGGGTTGCTGATGTGTTTCCATTATTTAATCATTGTATCAAAAACTTTGTGTTGCTTAAAATTTAGGATTAAACTGAGATAGGCAAAATTCCTCAAAGAAAATCATGAAAGAGTACTCTTAGAGCCTTTAATATGATACAAAAGTAGTGAATTATCTTTTAAAGAGTTTCTTATTACAAATTAAACTCTGTAGTATTTCTATGGTAGATGAAAAGAAGATAAAGAAGTCAGGTCTACTTCCTTTCAGAACTTTCTTGTTATTGGTAAGAAGGGTAAAGTTGTCTTTCTAAACACTAGGAGACAAGTTTTTTGTAGCAAAATATAAAATGAGGTAGTAGGGGTTATAAGATGATTCTTGAGAATCTTATTCTCAAGTTGGTTTAAATAAAGTAATAAGACTTTATTAGTCTTAAAGTATAAAACTTCTTGTAAATATCTTTTTTGTGTATAATCAGAGAATCAACGAAAAGAGTTCCCTAATTCTACTATAATATAATATTATATTCATAATTAATAAACAAATTTACTGTATATATTAATAAAAAAAATAAAGTTTTAAATATTCTTTTTGAAGTTTTTATATTTAATACAAAGTTTAAAAAATATTTTAAACAAATAAAATTTTTTAAGAAAAAACTATTTACTTGAATAAAAACTTTATAAAGAATATTGAATTGATTTTTTTCAATATAACAATTTAGTAATTTATTATTTTTTAAAATAATCTATAGTAACAAACTATCAATAATAATTTTAATATATAAATATTATAATTAATTTATTCAAAGTAAAACTATTGTTCTCTAAATCTAATTTAAAGTATTTAGTTTAAACTTTATTTTGTTTAGTTTAAACTAACTTAATAGATATATTATATTTTTCAAGTAGTATAATTTTTTAACTAATAATATATAAAAATAAGTTAATTATTATATAAATAATTCATATAAATATTAAATATTTTATTTTAATATTTTAATTACTAATTGAAATTATATTATTTAGTAGTCAAATTATTGTTGAATTTGATAAAATATAATAATAAAAATATTAACAAATCATTTTTAATTGCTATTATCTAACATTAAAAATATTGATAAAAAATTGACAAATAAATTTTTTGATATATTATAGCAAAAAAATTTAACACAAATTTAACAAAAAATTTAATAATATTGTGACAAAAAAATTTTTTTTTTTTTTTTTTTTTAACCTGCAATCATGTCACAATAGCATATCTTTATTAATATATTGAAAGATACTATAATGTTTATAGATTTTCACAAAGTAACAACTCATCATTGTATATTATTAGTTAAAGAACTACACTACTTAAAAAATATAAGAAGTTCACTAAGCTAGTTTGGACTAAACAAAACTAAGTCTAAACTAAGTACTCTAAGTTAGATTTTGGAAACAATATTATGCTCTTCTAGTAGCTTGATATTAGTCTCTAAGTCAACTAGGATCATTGCCAATAGTTTGTTACTATTGATTATTCTGAAAAATAATAAATTGCTAAAGTTGGTACTGAAGAAAAAAGGAAAAAAGAAATACAATTCAAAGCCTTTCAAAAGGTTCTTACTCCATTTCACAGTTTTCTCTCAAAAGGGGTTTGCCTGATTGGGATATTCTCTAAGCTTCATGATGTTTGAGGAACTTAACTATTTCTGAAAGTGACTTCAAGAAGAACATTTAAGAAACTTATTCTTCTGTCAATATATGGATTCACTTAATACTACTGGAGCTAGCACCATATTACAAAAGAGTATGCTTAACCAGAATAAAGAAATCTTTTCAAGAACTTTGTCAGATCAGGATAAAGAAATCTTTTCAAAAACTTTGCCTGACTGGGATAGAAGCTTGAAAATCTCAAATTTTGTTCAAGAAAGTCTTTTCACCACCTGAGAAACTTAATGAGAAATGGGAGTTGGATCTTCTTTTCCTACCCATCTCTAACCTTTTAGTATTATAATTGTTTCCTGAAGGTTAAATATACACGATTGAAGAGGTCATTTTTTCTAGAACTTTTTTTTCTATATCACTAATTATATATCAAAACACGTGAGTGTGACCAATAGAAGCTTATTTACATTTTAAAAACTGATATATTTCATGTCAGCCAATTACCTTTAATGAGTATTTGTGTTACCCAAAATTCAGGATCAAACTGGAATAGATAAAATTCCCTAGAAAACTATGAAAATAGGAGTTTTAAGAGAACCAAAACAGTTAAAAAGGGAGAAAATAAGCCTTTTTACTGCAGAAAACTTCTATAAGCCTCTCACTTCAAAGGTTGGAAAGATCTTCAGGTACTTTACAGTCAGTTCTTCTTCCTTTGAGAACTTTCTTGTCATTGGTATCAAAGGTTTTACTTTACTTTTCTTGGTCACTAGAAATCAAGTTTTTGAGTGAAGAGGTTTATAAATAATAGGAGAAAAGTAAAAGTGACTTTTGAAGTCATACTTCAAGTTTTTTTAAGGAAAGTGTTAAGACTTTATTAGCAAGGAAGTGTAAAAACTTCTTGCGAACATCTTTTTTGTGTATGGTCAGAGAATCAGTGGAAAGAGTATATTTCCTTCTCAAATAAAAAGTATATAGTCCATAATTATATATACATTTATATAAATATAATGAAAGAAGAAGATTCAAAGTAATTTTTTCTTTTTCCTATTTTGTTCAATTAGTTTAAGCATTGTAATTAATCTTTTATAAGTCTTATTTAATAAATTTTGTCTTAAAATTTGATATATTAATATTTACCAAATCTTGTAAAATTTATTAAAATTTGATAATTTACATTTGAAATATATTTCTATAGAACAATAGTTATATATATTGTGAAAAAACTTTTCTATTAATCGATAATAAAGTTTGAAAATTCTTTGCAACTATTTACTTTTTTCAGAATTAGTTAATATTTGATGACACTTGAAATATTTTTATTATTAATTATATTTTATTTAATGCATTATTTGTCAATATCATTTTTTTTTTTTTAATCTGCAATCATACTACTTTGGTATATCTTTATTGAAATATTGAGAAATATCAAAATATTTTATAAACTTTTTTACAAAGTGACTAACTTGTCATTATACATTATTAATTAAAGGACTATACTATTTAAAAATATGAGAAGTTCACTAAGCTAGTTCAAACTAAACAAAACTAAGTCTAAACTAGATACTTTAAGTCAAATTTAAGAAACAATATTATGCTCTTCTAGTAGCTTGACATAGTACCTTTAAATCCATCACTCTTTTCTGTAAATCCTTGACTATTACTTTCAAAGAAGTGTTCCTCTAAAACTTCATGTTTTGAGAGTAATAAAACTTCAAAACTCTCTTTAAAAACATCTGCTTTATTTAGTAGTAGTTATATTCAATCCTTCTTGTTTACCTTTTCTCTTTATAAACCCCTTACTGAAGAAATGAATGGCAAGAATGCTTTTCTAGGAAGAAGAAATCAGGTGAAAAAGTATCCTCCCTTTCTTTTCTATGAAGGTTTCAGAGTCCAAGAAGAAGTTTGGACCAATAACTCCATGCCAGTCAGCAAGTTGATATCAATACCACAGGTAAAAATGATTTCTTTCTCAGCATATAGCAGTTTTCTTGATTTTTCTGAGGAATTTTGCCTACCCTAGCTTGATCCTAAATTTTCTGTTACACCAGATTTTGGATAGATTGATTGGTTGAAGTCTGGAATTGGTTGCTTCATGGTTAACAGAAATGTAAACAAGGATATACATGATATGGGACATGAATACATTTTCTAAGTTCTTTAAGAACCTTAGGTCCATTATAAGTCACTAACTAGTTATACAAATGGATAAACATCACATGGACTGTAGTCTTTTCTCTCTCATCAATTCCGAAAGTATCAAGGCTATGGATTAAGTATCTTCAGAGATAAAGTTGGATGAAAGAGTAGTTGTTAGGTGGCCCTTCATTTCTTCTCCTATTTTTTTTTCTTATAAATATTTTCAATCTCCTCTCTCCATTTTAATTTTTTTTTTTAATACTGACTAGTTACAAGATTAGTATAAGAGACTCCCAACATTGATGGGTATTAGGACTCTTGGGTAAGTCCTGACATATTAGATCCCATTAGTGGATAGTAACAAGCCAATTGATAAATACATTAGTATACTTTAGATAATGTCAATTCCTGATTATGGGGATGAGTAAGCAATACACAACCTGTATATCTTATTTATTCCTAGTTTTGTTTTCAAAAGAGAAGTATTTATACTAGGTGGTCATATATTTTTCTTATTCTGGTTAGGTTAGACATAGATTGAATCATAAAAATAGATAGCTTTTTGTTCTATTTTTTTCTAGTGATCTGTAAATCCTAAGATAGTATGGAAAAATATTAATCCCAATTGTTATTAAATATGTTTTTTTTTTCTAATAAAGTACTGAAAATGGCATAGGATAAGCCAGTTTTAAAATAAATAAATAGTATCTCTAAGTTAATTAGGGTTATTATCAACAGTTTGTCACTATCAATTATCCTGAAAAATGATAAATTGCTAAAGTATAGTACTGGAAAAAGGAAAAAAAGAAAAATCAATTTAAAGCTCTTCAAAAAGTTCTTGTTTTATTTCACAGTTTTCTCTCGAAAGGTATTTGCCTAATTGTGATATTTTCTAAGCTTTATGATGTTTGAGGAACTTAATCATTCCTGAAAGGTATTTTAAGAAGAATGTTAAAAGAACTTATTCTTCTGTTAATGTATAGATTTGCTTATTGCTATTGGAGTCAGTACTATATTATAGAAGAGTTTGCTTGATCAAGATAAAGAAATCTTTTCAAGAACTTTACTTAATTAGAATAGAAGCCTGAAACCTTAGCTGTCACTTGTCAATATTATTTCTTTTTTTCAATTTATATTTATTTAATAAGTTATTTATCAATACCTAAGAAAAGACAGTACATAAGATCAATAATTAAATATAAATTGAATCAAAGTAAAATAGGTAAAGAAATTCAAATTATTTGATATAATTTTTACTGATAAAATATTTTTATACTATATTTGAATTGTAATATCTATATTTGATAAAATCTTATTTATACATTGTCAAATCTTTTAATATAAACTATTTATTTATATTTACTATGCCACTAAAATTGTAATAATTATTTTTATAATTGGCCTTTTTTTATAATAATGATATAACATTAGTATCAAAATATATTTATATACTTTTTATATTATAGAAATATCAAATGAAATTAAAATCAAGACTACTCAAATTATTTTTTCTCTTTATTTTTGATAGTTAAATCAAGTTTTATTCCTTGTTATGGTTGTATTAATTTGTCAATAATTAGAAAAATATAAGGATTTATTAAGTGTAAACTTGGTTCACTAGGATCTGGTAATATATCAAAAATTAATATAAATTCTATTTTTATCTTTAAAAGTTTTCTAAATATTATTATTATAGATATTATCTATAAGTTTATCAATACTTGATCGATCTATTCAATATAAAAATTAGATTAAAAATCCAAAATTTAATACATTTGCTACAATTGATATTGAAATTAAAATATGAAAAAATTAAATTGTGTCAATTAATTATATTTTTATTTAATAATTCTGATTGTATAGATAGTAAAAAATTATAAGTTTTTCTTTATTTTATTATCAAATTAGAAAATTTAATATAAACACACTTTATAACTAATAATTGATTGTTTTTTTAAAAACTAAGAACATTATTTTATCTATACAATTTGTAATATATTTAATATATTACAAAACTAACAAACTGATTTAATAATTCAAGTACATATATTGTTAGTAATATACAGAGATTTACAAAAAAGCTCAAATTTATTACCACCAATTTCATAAATTTTAATAATATATCTATTGCACTATTTAATAAATTAACTCAAATTCTTTTTTTTTTTTAATCCTCTGTCAGACTAGTTATATGTGCTTTATTTAACATTTGAAACTATAAATATAATACAAATCGCTAAAACTAAAAAATGCTAACTAGCTCACTTGTTTTTGTAATTACTATTCTAAATACAACTTTGAAGGTTATTTATTTCTCCATTAGAAGTTCAAGTAAAATCCCTTTCAACTTTTAATATTATTGCCTATAGGACACTATTGCAAATTACTCTTTAAGTTTTGATATTACTCAAAATACAACCATCTCATTCCAAATCTAACCTTCTTAATAAGATATCTTTTAGATCTTTATCTTTTAATATTTCTTCCTCTATTATTAGAGTTTTCCTTTCCAGTCATATGGTTTTAGTACCTGAGAGATTAGGGAGTCTTTTTATCTTATTCTTTTTTTGGACTCCTTATAATCATTTTTATTCTATTATTCTTTCATATCTTGCATTTCAGACCTTCTTCCAGAACTGGTTACAATTTATACTTTGTAACTTCTTGATCTATCTTCTTACTTCTTTTCAATTCTTTTATCATGGTATTTAAGATCTGCTATCTCGAGAATGAGTTTGCTTCTTATTAACCCTACAAAGAAACTTAATGTATCCTGACTAGTTGCTAAGAACTTTTTTACTAGTTTGGATATCCACTTGTCTACTTTACCCATTTCTTTATTGTCATCTACTATTAATCTAGTATTTTTTTTTTCTGCTTTCTTTTTCTTTCTTGTAAAAGTTTTCTAAAATTCATTAGAACTTCTTCAAGACATTTATTCTATATATTCTTTATATATTCCTTGTATACTGAATATTCTAACAAATAATTAATTGTTTCTTTCTCCTAAAGATCACATACAGTATATTTCACTTGTTTGTATAGGTTTGGTCTTCTTATTATCAGTTTACTTAGTATTGATAGCTCATTATTTGTTAGCTTGATAAGAAAGCTTTTTTTTTGAGAATCTTTGAAAGATATATCTCACATACAGTATGACTATTTATTCTCTTTCATGCTATATTCTATGTATAAACTTGTTGTTCTTGAATTTGGTAGCTCTATTTATTTTTTGTTCTATTTTGTAATATCCACTAATATATTGTAATCTTATTATTCATCTTCTTGATGAATTGTCTTATAGAATTATTTAAAGTTTTGTTCTATCACTTGATTTCTATAAGGATTTTGTATAAGATGAGATTTTTTATTCTATTACTAAAAGTTTGAGAGCATTTTTGGCTAGGATATCTACTTAATCATTATGGGGTCTTAAGAGTGTACCTTGACCTTGATAGGCTCCAAATATAAATCTTTTTTCTTGATTAGCTTTGTTATTTATGTCTATAATAATCAGTTTTTATTCTTTAGTCATATTTTATATATATTTTTTGGATTATCTTTTTTAACTATTTTTCACTTTGAAATATAAGCTTGACTATTTGTAGAGATTTCAATTGAGCTACCTATTAAAACTACTAAAAGTATTGTGATTATTGTTATTAGTTCTACATATATAAATAAGGGTCAACAGTCTATACCTGTTTGAAATCTACTTTCTTTTTTTATATTACTTATTTGAATTCATACTACTTCTATCTTCATATTGTTACTGCCATAATTAATTAGTGATCTATCTAAATTGAAGGTTAACTTTTGTTTGAATCCTAGATTACACTAGAATATCTCTATTAGGTAATCTTGATATACTCCTTTTTTAACATTCTCTTTAATAATCATTTCTTTTCAACTTTCTATATTTACATAATCTATTTTGACACTTTGAAAAGTAGATTACTGGAATGGCCCCTACAGACTCTGTATAAATACTTGATTGCTATCTATTGTTTTTTTTATTGCTCTTTTCAGAAATATTGTGAGACATTGGATTGTTAATACCTGGACTTTTCTAGTACTTTTTCTCATATTAAAATATGGTATAATATATATTTTTTCTATATCTCTCTTCAGGTAAATGAACCTTAGCTCTAATCAAAGTGTATTGCTTAATAACTCTATTCTTGGATAAAACCTTTTGGGCAACTTATATATTTAATTAATTTTATCTTTTAATTATTTTATTATTTTGATACCTATAGTATTTTATCTTTACTTTTTTCTTAAATTCTTCTTATAGTATTTTCTCTATATCAGTTGGTAATTGATGTTTTTTTTAATTATCTATATTTTTTGTTTCTTGTTATAATTAGAATAGACTGTAGAATATGTTGACTTCATTTTATCAAATCTATTTTCTATGATTTTATAAGTTAATTTAGAAGATCTTTGTGAAATATCCTACTTATATTTAAGAACTATTCTAGGATAGAGCCTTTACCTGTTTTTTGGATGAGTTGAAGCATGTGCCAATTTTTCACTAAACTTGCTTCATAGTCAATAAGCTGATCTATATACATCAACCTATTGTTTCTTAGTAATAGTATAGCTTTATTATACTTTTCAGGTGAGAAATATTCTCTGATCAGACTATTTTCTTTTTTTCATTCAATAATATTATACTATTTTTAACTTTGAAAAGTAATTTCCATATCTCTGGCTAACTTAATTACTTGAAGTAAGAAGTTATTTTTATCTATAAGATAGTCTATTAGTTACAAGTCAATAGGTTAAGTGGTTTTCAATATTTGATTTATGCTTATTTGAGTTTTATGATTGTTGTGTTCCTGTTGATTCAAGATTATTCATCTATTGCACAATCCTGTTATCTGACTTTCTTTTTATAGCATCTTGATACTCTTCAAATTATAGATCTTTGGATGCTGTATTATTCTATTGGAAGTAGATCTGCATAATAAACTTTTGTGTTTAAAGAGTTTTCTGTATGCTGCTATTAACATGTTACATATTTTTCAGGACAATATGCTATGCTGTATTCTAAATTCTATTCTTGGTATTAATATTCTATTTAGAATATAAAATACCTACTTAGTTATCACCTTTTTATTTTTAAGAGCTCTAGCAATTACATGAATTTCTTTGGGTACTTTTTCCTTTAGTTCAATTAAGATTTTTTGATTATTTATCCAAATTTCTAGAAATCTTGCTTGATCTGCTCTGTTCAACTCTTTGACTACTTTTTTTTTAATGCCTACCTAAACTTTTTTTGAATAACAGTTAGGATTGTAATAGTAACTAAAACTGATTTGTTACTATTGATCTGAGAGTCATTGGCCCTATAAAATATTCTTGCTATTTTTAAAATCTTGTCCATATCTTCCTTGAATCTTACTATCCATGTTATATTATTTATAAATGCTATTGTGGCATATCTTGATTCTAACTTTTCAACCTTATAACCATTTAAGTCTGGATTTCAAGCAATTGATATTTTATATTCTCTATTTTATTATTTTTGATTTTATATAATAAAGGGTCATAGTTAAAAATAGGTTCCTAAAGGGAAGGCAAGGATATAAGTCAAATGTCACTCACTAGGAAATATTAAAATTTTTAAATTAATAACTATAAAAAAACTACTCACAATTGTTCCCTATTATCCAAATCATTGATTTATAATATTTTTTGACTTTTGTCCCTATTAAAGTAAAGAGCCATGAATTTTGTCCCTAAAAAAAAAACATAAGTGATCTGCAAAATTTTATATGCTAAATACTTTAGGGACCCATCATTAGTCATAGTAGATTCTTTACATTAATGGTGAAATGGCTCTTCTTGATTGATTCCATCCCCTACTTTTATAGGATTAGTAAGATTATCTTTAAATATGACTTTAAATTCTTTATTTTTGAAAAGGCTTATCATAATCTTGATAAAACCTTTTGGTGCCTTGATTTTTTCCATCACTTTTATTAGCATGTCTAGAATAATAATGTCATAAGCTTTGGCTATATCTTAAAATAATATCTACAACATTTTTTTATTCTTTCTTATATCTTTACTATAATATATACAATATTGAGAAGTCATTTCATCATCATATATCTTAATTAAAGGAAAACTTTATTAAATGTAAACTAGGAGTAGACAACTCTAAGTCATCAGTAAAGAAAAAAGACAAACTTTTTTTTTTTAATATGCTAACTTATTCCTGCATCAACATCAGAACTTTTATTAATTATTAAGATAGATCCTAACAACAACCGGAATGAGTAATTACCCATACTGTCTAAGGATTTATAGATCAATGAATAGTACAAGGGGCATTTATTTACATTTCACCTAACCAGGATAGGGGAACTATGTGACCATCTAGTGTAGGATTTTTTCTTAATTTTTAACAAAGTCAGAGGGACTTGGGGTGTTTTAACCTATCAATTTAATGGGATACCATCCAGTTTAAACCTATGTTTATTAAATCTCATCCAACCGAAGTGACATTTCCTAGAACCGTAGTCTACCGGATGACTTATTGCTATCCCTATATAGGGAGGCTAATGTGTCAAGAACTTGCCTAAGATATCCAACACCACTAGTGTTAGAGATCTTTTATACAGGACCTTTATAACTCCTATTAGTATGTAGATTTTTTCTAGGGGACCTGTCTTGTTTATTATCACCTGTCCTTTATAGTTACCCATTTTTGCCTCTTTTGGAAAACCTGTCTTGTGTTTTCTTAAATGCCAGAATACCTTACTGCCCAACTTTGCCACTCAGATAGGGGATCAATCTTTATTAAGGTATCATACTACTTAGCCTTGCCTTGTTTGGAACCTGTTTTGATAATCAGCTTGCATACCAGACTGATTTTCTGTCTTGTTATAGTCATTATAAGCGATCGGCTCCTTGTTATGACCATGTTGGGGTATCAGATCATTACCATAGAATAAATGAGATCTTTGTGCCACCGATGACTGAATTTTCACTTGGCCCTTGTGTGATATTGAACTTTAGACCTTGTAATTGTTACCTGGGAGTACTACCACTGTGCTATAGACTCACAGGTCCAAAAAAGACAATCTTTAATACATGTTTTCCCAATATAAATAAATATAATAAAAATACATAAAATAATTTACATATAATCTTAGTGAAGACCTGTAAGTCCATAGCACAGTGGTAGTGCTCCCAGGTCATAATTACAAGATCCAAAGTTCAATATCACATGGGATCAAGTGAAAATACTACATCATAATAAATTCAGTACTTCATTGGATGACAGTAAATGTCATTGAGCATAGATCTGGTTATCTTACTGATAGCTGAAAAGGAAGAATCCACCACTACACAGTGTCACTTGTAGCTGATCTTTACTAGATCAAGCCAGTCTACAGGTGTTGTAAGACAGTCAGTATTTTATCAATACCTTGATAAGGTGGAGGAGGATGGGACTGATCTCGCAGTCAACTGAAATGAAGACTGGATTGGCGCCAGGTACCTTAACGATCTTACTGATCACAAAAAGTTGTGTAAGTTAAGAAGGTTGAAGTTCTGAAGTAGAGTAAACATTGTAGAGGTGGACTGCTTAAAAGCATAGCTTGATCTGTGATAAGACTTATCATTGGAAGATCTTGATGGGAGGAGGAATTTGCAGACCACGCTGAAGTCCCAAATCTGGGAACAGGCTAGAGCAAACGCAACAGTCTGATAACTAGATTACTCTATAAAAAATTGTTCTAGGAAAAATTAAGAGAGCGTTGTATAGTTTCCCTTAACAAACTAGTTAGTATATATAGTTAATAATACATTTATCATGTATAAGTCATCATATATACAACATTATTTTGAAGTAAATAAAAACTACAGCCATGTGCTGGTTTAATTCCACTCAAGAATGATACATACAATTTAGGTAAGGCTTTTCCAGACTATACCACATTACAATGTGTAGATCATAGGGAACTATACCACCTAAAGAAATTCACTGTCTGACCACAGTTTTACAAACAGGTCATGCAGGTTATAACTAGTTTTAACACCTACCACAACAATAATCGTGCTGATCAGAATATATAAAGACTGAAGAAAGAAATTGATTGGTTCATTTCCGACAATCTAGATACTGACATCCATCTTTTCTCAAAAAAACTCACTTGTGGAAGACTGAAAAATCTCGGTCACTTGCACCAGTCGAAGACATAATGGGCCGGACATATACTAGAAAACATGAGTTGTCAATCACCAACAGCTACCACAAAAGGATGACCTATCCTATCAAGGTCAAGTAATATTGAATCAAGACTCACGATGGAAAAACACAGGAGCAGACCCTGGGAGAAGAAATTCAGAAACAATCACCAAGGTAATTAATCCAATGGAAGGAACAATTTGCTATGAAGTAACCAAGAGAAACCCCTGAAAGACCATATTTGAAGAGTAGTTAAAAATGGCTAAATGGAAAACAAAAGTCGAACGTGGTACACCATTCAGCTACTGGGATCTCACATTAAATCATAAGTTCTAGATAATAATCAGTAACTCTAGCAACCTAAATATGATATGATGTTCACACCGGAACATAAACAAGTCCAATACCCCTATAATAGTAATATATCCTAGCCCTTTGATAATATAAATAATACAAGTTCGTGATGGATTCTCATGAACATCATGGCTTAGGCAAAGCAGGACATACTGACATAATGGTACCTCCAGGTAAATTTATAAGATATGGGGTTAAATAGCACTAAAATTAGTTATACGAATTGCTCATATAATCATATGTACCTCTAATCTTAACTCTAATAAACTTCTATTAGTAATGACTTAAAAAAAATATATATATATATAATATTAGTGGTTCTCCCGAAAGATCATATCACTCTTTCCCGTTTTCCCGTGGCACAGCAACAAAACCACAAAAACACAAGAAACAGTTGAAAGATGGAGAGAAACAAAAGGGCACAATATCTGAACAGCAGGCCTAACTACAATGTCGACAAACTCACCAGGGGAAAGGCCCACCCCATCAGCAAAGAAACACAAAAAATGGAAAAGAAACCCATTACAAAACAAACAATCTCACACAAAGTAACTACCTCTCCGACCCCAACTACTTCACAAACAAAGATGCTCGACAAGGATATCACAACAATAACAACAGGCAGTACACACACTGTAGGAACCAACCACACTTGGAGTGACCTGGTCGAAGAAGAACACACTTCACCAAACAAAAACCAAAACAACTCAAGCAAGATATCCTCAGCAAAAGGGAAGGAAGCAGAAACGGACAATCCAAGATCCCACAGAATAGATGATTCAGATATTGAAATGGACTTCGAAGACAACATCTCCTCTCAAGAAGACCAAGACTGGCAGACTGTAGAACAACAAAGGAAGTACGAAACAAGACAGAATACAAGACCAAGACCTTGATCACCCTTCGATAGAAATGCAAGATATGGTAGAGAAAGAATCAAACTTGGAATTAGAGCAGATCTCCTACCAGAAGACTCTACTGGAAAGAAAATCACCTTTCTCACCAAGGCACTCAATTCCCCTGAAGGACTCCTTACAATCCAAAATGAACGAATAGAAGAAACTGACCACATTATCGTCATCTTCGGAGATCGCCAATTTGCTGCCGCAACTAGCAATATCACCCTGACGGAATCGGCAACTCGACGCTTACACCACTTCCCAAAATTATCAGTAAACTCGATAAGGAAAACAGTATCAGAGTATGGGATATTCTCCTGAACACAAGATTAATAGACGTATAACAAACATTTGCCAAATTCGGACCGATCACCAATATTAGAATGACAACTCAGCAAATGTGGCAATCAGCTACAATCACTTTCGCCAACAAGAAAGACAAGCTCAAAATCTTCAAGTCATGGAATATCCTGATTAGATCAGACTCAGTAAGAATCTTCGATGCAACGTGGGACCTAGCACAAATGAAAGAAAGAGAAGTCTTCTCCCTAAAACTAATCAATCTTCCACTAGGAACTCATGCATTTGATCTTAAACAAATATACCAACAACTGCAAGCAAAAACATACTACATACCCCGACTAATGTCATACAGACCTAGGAAGTACGCAGTCCTTAGCTTCGACAACGAAAACCTACTCCAACAAGCATTGCAAGAAACCTTCAACCTAGGGAAGACCACTCTAATTGGCAAACCTATCGACACAAAATTGTGTACCATCTGTGACAGTCCAGAACATCTTGCAGCCAATTGTATAATCAAAGAGCGACGTGAACAATGGAATGAATATAACCATGAATAGGCTCACAAATTCGGAAAACTTTACAACCATTTCAAGCCAGCCAAATCCCCTCATATTCAGAAATTCACACACATACCATCTGAAAATAAACCAACCAGATCAGACTCATATGCCTCAGCAGTCAAAAGATCAAATCATCACGCCAGAAACCAGCAAAGTAACCTTGACTCAACCGATGATATCCTCACAATGCTAATCACAATTCGGGACAAACTTACATCGATCAAAGAGTCACTTAATGATCTCGACGAATGCATCGATAACCTCGAAAAATACTGCTATGCTGATGCTGAATACACACAGGAAACAACACTGCAGACATCCCTATTGATGAATCAACCCCCAAACAAACTAACATCCAGGATATTCAACAACAGTAGCAGCAACTCCACTGATCAATCGGCAACATGGATAGAACAATGAACACACTAGTATCAACTATCACAAACATACTTCTTAGTAACATGAGACAACTACAATCTACTCCTCAATAATATGGGTAACTCAAATAGCAATAATAATAATCTAGGTAGTAATGAGAACAACCTCTCAACAACAGCAGAATCAAATTATGAAACAACTCACAACAAAAATCAAACCAGCAATAACCACAATCATATTAACGCACCTAAAAGAACTAACAGCAACCAAACAATAACACAAACAACAAAGAATGAACATCACAGTACCACAGAAACGACAGCACCATTCACAGAAATAAACAACTCGAACATTCACCACTACTACACAATAGAAACATCACATCAAGGCATTATAATGGACACAGCCAGGACATCTACCAAAAAACCCTTCTGGACCATTGCAACATTCAACTGCCGGAGTCTAAACGATACACTCAAAAGAGAGACATGGTTTACCATATGGCAAATCAACAACTGGGACATAGTCATATCAACAGAAACAAATGGAACAAGTTTAACACAAAACATTGAAAAGCAGAAAACTACTCAACATGGTGGGAAGGAGAAAACAACATTGGCGCCGAGGTAGGAGTCGCGATCAAAAAACCCCTCTCAGACCGAGTAATTAAAATATAGAGATACTTAGACAGAGCTATATATATAGATCTCACACTTCCAAACAAACTATACTGTAGAATAATTGGGGTCTACTTACCAGCCAGAGCCGGAAAACTCAGAACAGCAATACAGAACCAAATAATTAAATGGATCAAACAACGGAACAACATGAATTGGCATATCATCATTGGAGGAGATTTTAATATCAGCTCTTCAAACAGAATGGATAAAGCCTCCACCAATAGATGAATACACAATGACAAAACAAATAACTTCTGCGAACAACTCTGCAATCTCGGCATGATCGACACATATAGATACTACAATCCACAGAAAAAAGAATACACCTGGCACTCCACAACCTCCTCTAGTAGAATCGACATGATCTGGACAAATACACGCCCCACTTGGTGCACGATAGACACATTTATAACAGAAGACACGAACATCACAATAGACCACAACCTACAAATAACATACATTAAAAGTTAACAATTAGAAACAAATGACAAGTGAGACAGACGACCTCACACAAATATCCATTTCCAGTGGGAGAAAACTGTAGACAAACAATGGAACGCATTCGCCTCCGAACTCGATATGCAAATGTCAACACTCTGCAACCTCCTCAAGATAGAACCAACAGACATCAACAAAAGTTGGAGCTACCTCAGACAAGCTATTCTCAATGCTGCAAACAAACACATCCAGAAATATAGAGAGAAACAAAGAAGTAGACCCAAATATTCGAAGCCAATCAAACCGCTACTCCTAATTCAACTGCTACAATATAAAAAGCAGATCCATCTCTACAACAAACAGGATGGCTGAGTAAATCTTGAACAACTTACTAATCTACATACAGCCATTCAGGAACAAGTGCCCATTCATACCTTTCCACTTAACAAAGACATCAAAGTCATAGAGGAGGAAATCAACAAACTAATCGTTTTGGAAAAGACCATCAACAAACAAAACATATATAATACCATCAAAGCAAACATAGACCAAGCCCTCAGAAATTGTAACAACTAGTTCGACATAGATAAGAAAAAACTCATCAGATCACTCCTAGACAATCTGAGGAGAAGCATCCTTACAACCAAACTTATCAGAGAAGAAGGAGACATAAAGATCCTGATATATAAACCTCACGAAATCAAAGAAACGGTTCAATCACATTTTAGAAACTGGACAAAAAAGAAACATATTTTCGAATACATAGGCACACACTGGCAAAAAGCATATCAATCCATTACCACAATCAAAGACGAATGGTACAAGCCTGCACTCCTCCCATTCATCACAGAAGAGATACAACAAGTAATCAAAAATGCCAATAATAAATCAGCTCCCGGACCATCACAAATTCCCTATCTTGCATACAAACACCTGTCTAAAGAAACACTAGAGGTTATAACTATACTCTTAAATAATATTCTCACGTATAAGAAACTACCCATGGAATGGAAAGAAGGCACAATATACCCTATACCCAAACCAAAAGACTGACAACACAATATCAACATCACTTGACCCATCATGCTTCTAGAATCTATAAAAAAAATCTTCACCAAACTCATCAATAATAGATTAGCCAAAATAATGCTTGAACATCCAATTTTATCAGAAAACAACTGGGCAGCACTCCCCAAGAACAGCACGTATGAACCTATCACTATCATAAATCAGATATTAGAAGATACACAGGAAACAAACAAACAATGCCTCATGCTCTTTCAAGATATGAGCAAGGCATATGACACTGTCAACACACAAAGACTGATCAACTCACTTCAACGAATAAAACTGCCAAACAAACTAATCAATATAATTAACAACTGCTTTTCAAACAGGTCTAACAAGGTAATCACATATTTTAGACTCATCAACTCATACCAAGTCGAAGAAGGAATTGACCAGGGTGATACAATCTCACCCTCCTCTGGTGCATATACTATGACCCCTTAATAAGCACCATCAGCTCAATGAAAGATTACCAGCTCAATAGTCACAGACCAAACCTTGACAACAGTAGTCCTACAAACCTTAATATCACTGTAACAGCATATATGGATGACACCACTTTCACCACCCAAAGTAGAGAGCAACTTGAAGATATCATGGAAGTTAGTACCTCCTTCTACCATCTCAATGACATTACAGTCAACCCTCTAAAATCCAAACTCCTAATACTAAATGGCCTTCAAGAAAGTATCACCTTCTAAGAGCACGAAGTAACACCAACTACCAAAACACAGACAATAAGAGTCCTAGGCATGTGGCATGAAAGAAAAAAAAGAAAACAACATCAACGGAATCTCATCAAAAGGAAAGTCATCACAATCTATAATTCGATAGCCAGAAAACAAATTACGGATAAGATGCATCACTATATCACAAACCACATCCTATTCCCCACAATAGAATACCTCTTAACAGACTTGGTACTAACAAAAAAAGAAGCATAATGGATTGATCGTCGCATATGCAGCTGCCTTAAACATCATGTTAAACTCTCTAAAACTGCTCCAACCCCACTAGCATACCTCAGTAACCAATACAACATCATGGAAATCGAAACACGATAACAACAAAAACACTGCAATAATTTCCAAGAATTATACCACAGCAACAATCTAGCAGGACAAATAATTAGACTCAGAACCCAACAATTGCAGTAGATGGCATGGCAAAAAAAGGACATCTTTAAAAAATGCCCTAAGCTCCTCCAGCAACAGTAAACTTCACATACGACATGCTTCATAACATACAAGCCCAAAACATCATACTACATTGACAAACAACAACCAGAAATATTAATGATGAACTCACCTGTATCGAAGACATTATGGCTGATGAATGGTACAATTCCAACAGAAAGGGATTAAGAGTATAAAACATAATTTGGGTTGAACAACTCCTCAACACCTACCGCACGAAGGCCCTAAACTGGCACCAAGTAGGAGCACTTCATAATAAAACAAATAAGCGAAAACAGCCCTCTTTCTTTACAACACTCAAGGCCACGACACAAATCCATATTAACAACTATGCAAATTTCAATTGACTTAACCCCGAAACTCAAATTAAACAAAATACAGAATTGGAACATGAACAACAAAAAAATCCCAACAGCTTATGGTATATTCTTCAGGGATACCATGACTTCACTATTGGTAAACAAGTGAGTTGAGACGAAGACCACACCAAACTATGACATTATCTCACCACAGACACATCACCATTAGTAAACTGTCCAGGATGCGAATTGAACCAACACATAGACAGAATAAGTCACATGTGCTGCTTCATAGCTCCAACGAAATCACTATACAAAGTTCTAGTTATTAAAATATCCAAAACGAATACAGAAATAAATGCAGGAATGTCTGAAAAGCCACACTTCAGGATCTAGATCTCACCCAGTAGTATTCAGCGCTGGCTCAATAAACCCAACCAAACTTTAGAAGCAGTTGTGGTCAACACAACTCCAATATCCATAAAAAATTTACTGCAGCTAATTGATATTCCAGTATCCACAATACAACAACTCATTTCCATCAACAAAAACATCAATATCAACGAAATGATTAGGATAACTATTGACGGAGCCTTCAATTACAATGATCACAACATCTTGGGAGTAGGCAATATCTTCTCAACCAGTACGACACAACTGGACAACTTCAAACTCCGAATCACAGGGCAGTATTTGACATTCAGAGCAGAGATCTTAGCTGCAACCATCGCAATCAGTACTCTACCTTTCAAACAAAAAGCAATAATACAAACAGACTCAGCTAAACTCATCACAGAGCTCAGTAAAGTATCGACTGGACAAGTTAAAAACATATCAGAAGTTGGACTCATCCACAACCTACACTACTGTATCAAGGCAGCACAAATCGCAGTCAGCTGGATAAAAATTTACAAAAAAGAAAATAATAATAATGAATTAAAACTAGCTGACAAGATAGTCAAACAAAGTCTAAAGGACAACACCATCAGTGGCAATCTAACAAATAATCTTCTAAAACCCAAGGTCATCACCTTCAAGTACAATCAAAAGATAGAAATTACTGACACCATATGCAAAACAATAAAATAAATAAGACAAGCCATACTCACACACAAGTGGATTTCACTGGATCAAAACTGCAAACTTAACCAATACCAAAAAGATGACATTGACTGGAAATCAACACTTCAACACCTACATCCGACAAAAATCACAAGTAACCACACAGACAATTTAGACCACAGCCTTAGACAATTCGCCATTAAACTATAGAATCTCGAACTCTCAATGATGGATAAATTACACACTCACAAACCCAAGATTTACAAATCATCCACATGCTTTACTTGCTCAGAAACAGAAGACAACATCCATCCTTTCAGATGTAAGCACCATGGGATCCACATCAACAAAATAATACTCAATACTATATATTCAGAAACCACTGCACGGACCAAAAAAGGCAGCCCACACTCCTGCAAAAAGGAAATTGAAAATCACTTGGAAACAAATGAGCTATGGAACATTCTCATTAGAGGAGGTATCAGTAGGAAAGTGATTCAAACAATCAGCAAATTCATCCTTTCGGAGAAAATAGCAGAAGCCACTCGTAATATCATTTACAGAATTAGATTCATCACATACAATATATGGACTGACAGATGTATCCACATCCAAATATGGAAGAAAGCCATGGGAATATTTAAAACCCTGAAGAAAAAGAAGCACAAGTCCAAAAAGCCTACTACTCAGAAAGACACACCCATCACAACAATTAAAATAAAAACAATGGAAGAAATTGTCACAGGCACTCTAAACATCCTTGACATTTTCACAAAATACACTGACGGAGCCTAGGCACATTAGTTCCTTTAACCAGGTACAACAAGCTACAAGGGGTTACAAAATCGAGTCCCACCACCAACAACGGTGAGTGCCCGTTACCAATTGGTTTTATTGTTTCATTCAACATTGAAAATAGTTTACACAATCACTCTGTAAATAAATGTAAATGTTTCACATATAATCAATAAAATAGAAAATTTAAGTGTTAAAAAAAAAAAAAAAAAAAAAAAAGATCATATATATGTAATTAATAAAAAGAAAAATAAAATAAAATAAAGAACAATATGATAAAGACAATCATAATGAAACACAACTATTACTATAAATCTATTGGTGTTTGTCTATATGCTATTAGTAATTCAGGTCTCACATTACCTCAGAGCTTCGGGATCATGGTCAGATCATGTGATCTGAAATATCATATGTTCTAGCAAATTATTAGTGTTTTATGGCTGGGGGTATAAATTCTTGATTAATTCGAAACCCTATTTGACGATATTTTTTCTACCTTTAAGAAAAGATATTAGTCTTATCAAAATACCTATAGTTTCCTAAAACTATTTTAGCAGTTGTATCTGACTTTCAGGTGTAAAGTTATTCTTTCATCAATTGACTTGGATAAACTTGTTACATTCACAGATATTATTAAGAATTTGGATTGGTTCTGTTATATTTTCTCCTGATAACCCTGTGTAGTTGGATTCTCTGAGAATATTATGGATCTTACAAATATTCTCTATTTTATTGATCAGAACTTTGATGAAACACTTTTTAGTGGCTTCCAGTAATATCATAGATCTTATATTTAAAAGTTTACAATCACAAGACTTTGACTTGACTATGGAATATATATAACTTTGCTTCCAGAATATAGGAGTAACTTCCCATTTCAAGAAGTTGTTAAGCATTTTTCTTTGATATTCTTTCCATTTTGACTTAACTTCTTTAATATCTTATAGCTAATCTTAGATTTTCCTAGGACCTTATTATTAGAAAGCATCTTGAGTATTTCACATAATTCTTCTTATAAAATTGGTTCAAGAAAGTTCTTATATAAACTATCTTAAATATAGTTCCTGGGATTGTATTTCTTTTTTCAATTATCTGTCAGATTGTCAAAATTGGTTTTTTTTCTCTTGAAGGCTTCTAGGTAATATTGTTTTATCTCTTTTTTGATTTCATGTTTTTCTATTATTATATATTTGATGTCATCTTGTCTGATTTTAATTCTATCTAGTATAATCTTACCCTTTTCTTTATTGATTACGGAGCTTACTATTCTTTTTTTATTGTTTTTTAGATTATCACATTTTTATTCTAATGTAATTTTAATAGTATCTCTTGTCTTTTTGGCTTCAAGTCTTGACTAATAAACTTTAAGCCTTCTATTATATCTTAATTATCCTTTTTTAATAATACCCAGGACATATTGAAGATACTATATTGCATACAATAATTTTTGATCTAATAATATGGGTTGTGAATAGTATTATATTTCTTTATTACCTTGTAAAGGTTTTGTAGATTTTCTATTTCTTTTGTAATTTCTGCTTTCTTGAGAAATTTCTTTAGTTGCAAAGTTTTTCTATATTTAACAAATTTAGGACTGTGTTTATTATTTCTTTTTTTATGTAATGTGGCCTTTTTAGTTTCAAGCTTGTTAAAAGCTATTTTACATATCTATTCTTCAAAGACTTTTCAAATCTTGTCTAAGGTTTTTCTTTATTTATTTCAGGTTTTTCTAGAAGAAGAGGTTCCAGTTTTATCTTGAACTTATAGTTCAAGTTTTTTTTGATAAGCTTGATACTGTTTTGATAAAGATCCTTTTATATCAATTCTTCTTTTGTTTTGTGTTTTTAGTTTGATAGTTGAGCTTCTTATAAAGAGATTTTTATCTTGGAAGATAATTATCAGCATGATATAATCACTCCCCATGACTTCTTGTATTTCTTAATTATCAAATTGCAATAATAAATATCTTTTTGGATCTTGTGATATTCAAATATAATCAATTCTACTACTGCTTGTAGCATTCTATCATGTTGGAATTTTATTTTTGTCTTCCTATACTATCTGGATATTTATAAAGCCCTATTTATTCAGAAAGTTGAACAATAGAATTTTAGGATGCCAAGAAAATCTGAACTTAGCCTTAGAGAATATTGTTCTATCTTCTGATAGATTATAGATAACATTGAAATTACCCATCACTATTATGTGAAAGCTTTGTCTCTGATTTTTTTTAATAAGACCAATTAACTTTTCTTGTAACTTTTTGTATTATTATTTATTTGAAGAAATATAAATCTGTATAATACTTACTTTTTTCTTTTTCATAAAGAAGTTAGCTGCTATTTTATTTTTCTATTAATACTATTTTCTTTTTCAAATCTTTTCTGATTAGAAGATTAATCCTTGCTCTAAATAGTATATCTCTATTGATACTATAAAAATACTTGTAGGTTTTTTGATTTTCAAAAGTCCATTTTATATTGGTTTGGGTTAGCTTAGTTTCAAATATTTTCATTATACCTATTCCTTGTTGTTGTATTTCTTCAATAAGACTTTGTTGATTTGTCTTGTCTATTGCATCTCTTTATTATGCATGCCTATTCTTACTACTTTTTTCAGAACATCTTCTTTTATTCCTTTTGTATTTTTTATTTGTTCATCTTTGTTTTGACTTCTCAGAAAAATAATATACTCATTTTATAGAAATTTATCTATATTTAGGTTATCACCTTGTCTTATAGCTTCATTTGAATCTATAGTTTATACTTTGCTCTTGTTATAAGTCTTTGTTGAAGGAGAACTAGACTCTTTCTTTTTATATCTATCTTGATCAACTGCTGTGATATTTTAGGAGCAGTCTGTCCATCCTGGCTTTTCTCTTCTTTGTTAGCTGGATCTTGATTTGCCTTTAAGTTTGGCAACTTTTCCATTCAGTTTTTTCAGATTTGTCAATATGAGCTTTTGTGTGTTTTGCTTATTCTCAAGCTCTGGTTCATTATACTATTTTCTATTTTGGTTTTCTATGAACTTTTAGGATTTTCCAATGGTTTTTTATTGCTTTCTGTTACTGGGTAGCCTAGAGTTCTATATATCTTTGTTGATTGTTACCATTTTGACCTTGATACCTTTTTCTTTAATTAGTTGGTCACTTATATTTAATGGTTGTAGTAGAGCTTATTAATTCATTATTTTATGGCAAATCTAATATGGATTCAATATCTGTTTCTACTGTTCTATATCCCAACCTTTCTCTTAATCTTTCAACTCTAGGTTTAGAATCTCTTATAGTTTTTTTTATTATGACTTTTGCACTCTAGGATAGTCTTAGTTCCTGCAAGAAATATATTGCTTACAAGCTCTTGTTAATGCTTCTTTTGTTGTAAAGTATAATACTGTAAAGTTTTGCTTTTCAATATATGAGGATTTCTTGATATATAATAGGCCTTAACTTTATATATTAAGTACCTTGGCTATCAAACTTGAAAGTATTCTATTTATACTTAAGAGTCTGACTGAGTGTTTGTTTCCTTTGATCAAAACCTTATTTATTTTTTTATTAGTCAGTTCTTCTTTAGTAAAGATTGTTCTTGTCATTTCTATTTCAAGTGGTGTTATCCATATTTCTTCAGGATTGGTTTTGAAGTGTTTATGCTATTTGAGATAGATCTTTACTCTGATCTTGGTTTTTACTATATATCTTTGCTTTCTTCTGGATTGTAGTGGGCTTAAAATATCTTTTTCTTCATCTTATCTATATCTAATTAATCTATGTGTTTTCTTTTCCTGATTCTAATTGTTGAAGACTGAAGGTTTTCTCTTTTCTATTTATCTCTTTTAAATATTTAAGGAGATCTTCTTTTTCTTTGAAGTGAAGAATCAATTATTTATTGTTATTAATAAAACTTTTATAAAGAAGGTTTCATTTGTCATGCATAGTTTTAAGGTGTTGTACAAATAGGCTCTAGTTTTCTTTTCTAAGCTTTCTGGAATATTTGATATCATGGCTCTTAATCGATATGCTCTTTTTTTACTTATGTAATATGAATTTGGAGTAGAATTTATAGCTCTGTTTCTTGTAATGTATGAGCTGCATTCACTTATATTTTGACCTTTGATCTTTTTTTTTTTGTATTTCAAATTCCATTTTCTCTTCTATCTCTTCTTGTTCTTGAACATTAGACATTATAATCTTATTATCTACTATTAAATCATTTTTTATCTAGGTGACAATCTCTATGGGAAGGGTTTTTATATTTTTTGATACATCTTTTTCTTTTTTAATTATTTCAAGATGTATATTTTCAATATATAGCTGAAGCAGATCCTCTTATTTTTCTTTCTTAAGTTGTCAGAGATAGGTTATATATTGTATTAAAATTCGTTCTTTATGAAATATCATTTTGTTTACTTTTAAGATACTCACAATAATACTATCAAGTATTATACAGGTTTCTGAAGTTGATACTTCTCCTTCCACTTGAATAGTGGCTTGTCCCTGTCTGACTATTTGTTGTATAGCCATGGTTCATTATATTCATCATACTTTTTTACAAGTCAAATTAGAGTATAACAACCTTACGAAAACCCCAAAAACAGAGGAACCTTATATACAGCTTCATATCAACAACAACAATCAGAAAGTAACTGACCTCAACAAGTTCTTCACCCTCAACAAGACAGAACTGGACACCCTGAACATAATTCAAGAACAAATAAGAGACCAAAGACTGGTCACAATCTACACAGATGGCTCAGTATCAAACCATGGTAACAGGCCATATATGGGCTTTGGCTGGATTATCAAAGGGGAAACAGGGACTGAATACCCCTTCCAGAGACAAACCCAACTCCATGCCTTCTCAACTCGAGCAGAAATAATGGCCATAACAACAGCAATAAGCACCCTTAACAAGAATACTATAGCCCACCTGTACACAAACAGCCAAATAGCAATAACAAACCTAACAGAGATAATGGATTCCATGGAATCCAAGAAAAAGAGGAAACCTAACCAAGCAATAATTAATATATTCAATTATATTAGAAAACAATAGAACTTAAACATAACCCTCCACAAAGTAAAGGCACACTCCGGAATTTCCTTCAACGAAGAAGCAGACAAGTTAGCCAGGATTGATCCTATATCACAACACATTAAGCCCAACCGGAAGATTATAAACATTAAGGGACAGCACTAGGGGGCACCTCCCATAGAAATAACATGGAATACAACAACAGTAGACATCCCAGGAAAGAATTTAATTAAGCAAGTCAACAAGGCTATTAGGTTGACAAAGTGGAAACTGCTCAACAGAACACAAAACAGCTTTAAAGAGGAAAATTTCAGAGACATATACTGGAAGTACACTTTCACCACTATACATCCATCCAGGATGAACACACACGACACATCAGGTAAAAACCACCAAATGCAGAAGTTTGGATTCAAACTCTGGTACGAAGAGCTCCCGACCCTGCACAAACTACACAACTGATTTCCTTCAACTTATAAAGATAACAAATGCACCAGATACAGGACAGTTGAAGATACAACACATCTCTTTCTATGTGACAACAGCACAGAAATACTAAAGAAGAATTTTCACAGGATCCTAATTAAGAATACTTTAGCACAAGTCACGAAGGAACACAGAAAAACTTTCAAAGACCATATCTACAGATAGGTCCAGTTGGACAACCCCAGGAAGCTCAGACTTCTGATAAAAGGGGCAGTTCTAAAAGAAATGCCTGAGGTACTTGAGATGATCCTAACAGACAGAAAGGCCAAATTCAAGACCATCGTCAACATGATGAAGAAATGGAAGGAATACCTATATGATATATGGAAGCTAAGATGCGAAAGGATACAAGACCAAAGAAAAGCTCAAGACATGCAGAAATGAAAGCAACATAGAAAAGACAGAACAGGGAAGTATGGAAAGTAAGCAAATCCAATCGAGGCACAACAAGCCCTATTAGACCTGATTAGAATAATAAATAGTTACACAAATAAATATATAAAATATCAAACTAGTATCTTTTCATTTTTATCTTTTTATATAACAACTAGCATGGCCTCGGTATGTTAGTATTTTCCCTTAATGAAAGGCAACAGGTCACGAAGTAGCACATAGCTTATCGGGTTTTACTATTACTGAATATATATCCCTGTATCATAGTCATAAATACTTTCTACATATGTAATTTGGAAAAAATAATAAAACGAGGCTGCACCAATCAAAAAAAAATTAGAGTATTAATAATATTCTTTTCCTTTTTATCTCCTATATATAAAATCTTCTTTATCCTATTTATTGTATATATAAAGGGTAGCTAATAGGAGATAAATTACTTAGTATTGATAAAGTCACGTGAAGCAGAAAAATCTTTTACATGTTTTGCTTCTTGTTTTAGTAATTCTCTATTTTGATTTGTATCTTAATTTTGGTTTGATCAAATATGTATTATTTACTCCTTCTTTATCCAGTATTATTTACTTGTTTATACTAGTTTTAATGCTGCATTACAGATCCTGCTGTTTTGTTTATATCAATTATGTTTTATGATGATCTTGTAATTGAAAATCTTATCAAATCTATTTGCTCTTGTTATATTATTATAATAGATCTTTGTCAAACTTGTTTTTAACAACAGGTTTATATACATGTATATATTTACATTACTTTGGCTAAATGTTTTGATGTTTACAAGGTGGAATATACACATTAGGTTATTTAGATCTTGGGAAGCTTTGATGTCCTTCTGGATCATAAAAAATTTGAGGTTTGCTTGATTTATTAAACAAATCTACTTTCTTTATGATTCCTTGTAATATCAAGAAAGGTATCAATCTATACTGACCTGGTTGCAAGCACTATGAAGTTAATATTGGCTCCTTTTTTCTGACTGTAAATTAGTTTATATTGGTTTCTTTTCTTCTTCTTAAAAAAGGAAAAAAAGTCAAAGTTATTGTTATATATGTATATAGAAAGTATATCATAATAAATAAAAGCAGTTATTAAGAATAATGGGTGACCAACAGAATATTGATTCATTTTTTTTTTTTTAAAAGCTGGCGAAGTCATGCCAATTAGTTTTTATTTATTCATTAGTACTCTCAGTTTGAACCC
>CAJVPT010000187.1:0-37306 GCA_910592055.1 Acaulospora colombiana
TTGTTCCATTTGTTTCAGTAGTAATTATAATTTGCCAATTGTTAAGATTGCAGAGTTCTAGCCATGTGTTGCATTTAATATCATTTACTATTTCACGTATGTTGTGTGTGATAATTTTCCATATGGGATTGTAAAGATTGTCTGTTGTGTTCGAGGAATCTGTGATAGTGTTGGGTAATGATTTATTGATGGTTTCTAAAAATGTATCAGATGCTTCACTCATTGGTTGGATGTAGAAGATGGGATTGTGTCTGATGAGAAGGGATCCTGAATGTTGATTAGCTCTGTAAGCGAAGTTGAGATGGCACTCATATTTCCTTCCAATCTTGATAGTTGTTGATTGATGTGGATTTGATCTTGTCAAATGTTTTGTACTGGGCTGGTTGCCCTTCTTTTTCTAAATGTGTTTGAGGTTATACTTATATTGTCAGTCATGACTGATTCGTTATCTTGCTCGATGGGAGTCTCTCTGTCTGCTTTATAAGAGTGGTAGTAATAGCTGTCATCTTCAAGGTGTCCTATTCTTTGGTCCAGTTGTACTAATTCTGCCTTGATTTGTCTGATATCTATCCTGATTGCTTGAACTGCTCTCAAGATGTCATGAAGTGAAATATTATGTGCTTCTTGTTTTGGTGGTCTTTTTATTTTTTTTTGATAATATTGTGATGGGGGGAGTCCTTTACCACTGCTGCAAAGGTTCTTGGTCAATTGTTTTGATTATTTTATGATGTTCGAAGGGATGGAGCACCACTAGATTTGAATCTACTATATAATCTGCCAAATTTTTTGGCGTCATTTTGTTTTCTTTCTCTGGTAACTTGTTGTCTCTCTCAGATTGGACAGTCTTTGACTTGATGTTCTGAGCTGGAACACAAGTGACATATTTTTGTGTCCATGGGGATCCAGTTGAGTTTAACATTGCCTAGCTGAGCTGGGAATCTGAGTGCTTCTGCCAGTATTTCTTCATCTTTGAAACTGATGATTGCCAAGCATTTTCTTTTATAAGAATTGAATCGAGGGATGTAGCAAGTTTTTATTTTGGTTGCCTCAATAATTTGTTTAAGATCGTATCCTGTAGTGCCGTGTGGTAGGTTGGTTAGTTTGACAGTGAATTTGCTTCTTACCTCCTTAATCTGATTGATATTAAGAAATGGAAAAATTCTGTACATGTCACCCTTGAAGCCTATAGACCATTTGAGGATTACTCTATCATAGTCCTCCTGTTTTTCGTATTTCACATCTGCAGATTGCTACAAGCCTCATGTTTTCATCGTAGTGATCTGATTGGTCCATATTTGGTTAGTGCAATTTTGAGTTCTCCACGTGTTATATTCAGGGGAATGTCCCATACTCTCATTGTCTTGCTCTTTGTGGTAATATTATTATGGATCGGTATTTCTTGTGTTTAGATAGTGGTGTTACTATCTAATTTGATAGTGGATGCCATTTCGGCTTCTTTTTCATCTGCGAACAAGATGGTTATGTGTTTGCCTAAAGGTGTATTGTTAGTTCTGATTGATGTAACTGATTTGTATCTTGCGAGTGCTGTTTTAACTGAGTATAGTTGGCTGTTGATATCTTTGCCAGGAACCTGCTTCAAGGGAAATACTTTCTTGAAGCGTTTTCTTCCATATTGTGTTTGCCAATCTGTGAGGGGAGGGCATTGCGATGTTTGATTTTTAGAGATTCTTTCCTTGCCTTTGCCCTTGTCTTGTGTTCCTTGTTGTGTTTCTTCACTTTCTTCAAACCAGTCAATTTCTGATGCCGCCGGTGTACTGAAAGCCTTTAGTGAGGATGAGATGTTTCGCTTCTCTATGGTAGAGTTGGTTTTGTTATTGTTGTTGTTGTCTTGCTGTTTGTGAGTTATCTACCTCGAAGATTGCTTCAATACCTTCGTGTTCTGTAGGGACCACTTCTAATTCTATGCTTGTGTGTGTTTATCTTTGGATGGTTCTATCACTTCTTAGTGTTGTGCTGTTTTGTATTTGCCCTTGTTCTGGTATTGTTTGTTGTGAAAACATGTTGTGTTTTTGTTAGAAACTCTCTTTTTCGTCCCAAAAATTGTTTTTTGTGAAAAAAATTTCCTAAAAAAGAAATTTTTAGAAATTTGGATGCGAGTGGGAAAGAGGTTTTTTTTTTTTTTTTGCTTATATATACTTATTGTACATATTGCTATTGATATCACCATAAGTTTTGCTCTTATGAAGAATGAGGTGTCTTGTATTTCAGCTTGGAATATTACAACTTCTATATCTGCCTTTATTATAGCTACCCATCCAATTCTCATCTTACTATTCCAGTAGCATCTTTTGTATAAGCTATATGTATATATCTGTAATTTATCATATGGGCAAGTTCTTGTACTATTTATTGGAGTTTAAAAAGTGTCCTAGTAGGGCCATTTAGTTTCTTAAGAATTTTGACCTTTACATTTGATAATAGATTAAGGTATATTATCAGAAAAGTTGTGTCTAAGGGCCATGTATTTATTTATTTTAAGGTGAGCTCGATATTTTATAGAGAAGATTATAGTCTGTTAGTGAAGGATTTTCTTATATTAATTTAATGTTGACTAAAAAAGCAATCTTTTTTTTTTATTAAAGGGTAGCTTATACCTTGTTTATTAGGTATTTTTATGATGAGTATGTACAAATTTATTTTATACAAATTTATCACTTTATCTATATAAGTAAACTTACTAAAGAAATCTTCCTACCATGTGACTTATTGCCAAGTACTGGTATATACTTGACTAATTTGTTAAGGCTCTACTTGTCCCATAAAAATTTTGTTGTAAAAGAATAGATTGTGTTCCAGTTAATCCAGTGATGGCTAGTATGTGCCATAAGTGTATTGATACCTGAATACAGAATTTATGTATATTCCTTTTTATGATTATGTGTTACCATTGCCTTTTGTCTTTTGGTATAATGTTGTGTTCCTTTTCTCATTATATGAAGTTATCACATCTTTGGTTCCATTTTTCTTGTTGTACATTAAGGAATCTATTGACAATGCTTTTGATAGTTTCTTTATAATGTTTTACCAGTGTGTATTTTTTATAGTCTTTATTAAGTCTATTGTAAGGGCTTCTCTTACTATGTAATTCTTGACTTCATTTATCCAGAGTTTTGCTTATTTGTTAAGTTCTCTGTTAAGGTTATGTTTTATAGATATGTTTGATCTTCTACTGACTTCTTCATTAATTATTTGCTGTAATTCTTTGTAGATATCTGCTTTATTACCTTTGCATATCATGCAGTGTGTATTTGTTTTTATTTGTTGATAGTTGAGACATTGATTGTTCATATAGATGTTTGCCACTCTTCTGTGTAATTTGTCCTTAGTAGTGTTAAAGACCAAAGAAGTCAAACAAAGTTCAGAATTTTCGCCATGGTCACGTGATCGACGATCGTGATGCAACCAAAGCTTACGCAAAACATTCAATTGCTGACTATCATCATACTCCTTACAAGCTAGAAGAATGCACGAACAATCCATTCACGTCAAAAAGTTAAAAAACTATAAGCTGAGGTAATAGAAAATTAGCTGACCAAGAAACAATTTATGCATGACATAATACTAGAATAGCCATAGTGATTATATAATAGCCATATGTGTAAAAATATATAAATGTAATTTCTTTCAATAACTTAATAAAATGACGAATCTCAGGACTAATCTTAAGACAAATTTTTTGATAGATTGAAGTTATAAGTAGTTTTAGGGAAAACTACCTTGAGACTTGCCCAAATCTTTTTATGCCTCTGCCTTGATTTTGGTATTGTTTTGTGTGTGTGATAGAAGGATAGACTCTTCTATCTGCAGGTTACATAAGCTTTTGGTCATTAGTGACAAACTTGCTGATTAGCCTGCTATAGTAGATAGTTCTAGATTCCAGAGTCTGTATTTAAAGGATCTACTATTGTGGTCCTCTTGATTGCTTGGTCCTGTTGTGAGTTTTGAAGAAGGCCTGTTGATAAGTAAGGCCTTCCATGCAATGTCGTTTAATGTGAAGGTACTGTCAGTTGTTATAAGGTTGCAATCAAGGCTTCTCCAATTGAGAATGTATTTTGTACTGATTAGATTTTTGATGAACATTATGATTATGTTGTCTAGTGTGTGTCCATTCCATTCTTGTGTCCAATTTACTGTGCTACTTCTAATTGGTATGCATTCTATCTCAGCTGCCTTTCCTGGTAGGATTGTTTTTTTTCTAGGAGATCTGTTCTATCATTATATTTGTCATTGCTATTAGTTTTAATTTTTTCCAGATGATTAGAAAGTTTTTGGTTTTCTATAATATAGATTATAAAGTTGATTAGATTGTTGTTTTTAAGTGTTTTCAAGTTGGCTGGATTTATTTGTGCCTTGTATATTGCTCCTAGGACTGCTTGACTATCACTGCAAATGGTGATGGTGTAGTTGGTAGGTTCTATTATAAGGAAAGTGAGTATCACAGCGAGTGCTACTCTTGTGAAAAATGAGAACTTGTTTATTTTTTTTGGAAACAGATGTCTAGTCTTTGGGTAATGTGCCAACCAAATCACATTTTTTGGTTTAAATCTAGAGATCTATTTGTGAAGACTGAGATTTCATAGAGTTTTCCTATTTTGTGATATATTGTTGACAGTTCCTTGATCATTCACTCTGTTGTTTTGAGGTATCTTTTAATAATTGTTTTATTAATTGTTATTTAATTATTGAGGATGGTTGGTAGTGGTGGAAGGTTCAGGTGTGAAAATTTGTTTTTGAGGATGTTATTGATGCTATCAGGTGATATTCTACTTTTTTGACAGAGTTTTTGAAAGATAAGTTTCTTGAGCTAGTTTTGCTATTGTGTATTGTGATACTGATCAAGCTATTCTTTTCTTTGTAGAAAATGCATTCTCCTTTTTTTCCTGAGATATTCAAGGGACACCCGTTATATTCTTTTAGAAGGAGCAGTTGTTATTGGCTCTAATATAATGTTGTAGTTTGACTGTATTCTGTTGAATGGTATACTTTTTGTCAATGAAACTTGTGTTGGTATCTTGTGATGCAGTCTATTTGATTTCTTGATTTGGTGTCTCGTCTCTATTGCTAATCTGAAATTGATTTTTGTGGTTTGTGTATGTGTTCATCTGTTTTCAATCAAGGTTAGGATTTTTTGGTTTTGTTGGATTTCTTTGAACCAATTGAGTGTTTTCTGTTTGATTTCTTGTTTGTCATTATTATTTCTACCCATGCTGCTTATCTGAAATCTGTATAGTTGGTGATTTGATTCAAGAAGAGGATATAGTTTGTTGCAAGCTGTTTTCTGTGTTTATTGTATTACATTGGTTCTATTATTTCTATGATAGTTATATCTGTTTCCTTGAAGATTTGAAGGTTTTGTGCTATTCCTATGTATCCATGTTGTTTGATAAAGAAGAGAAGATTATGTGTAAAGTCATGTCCTTGAGATAGAAATGGGTCTGTGAATTGTGTACTTATTATAGATTTGTTGACCACTATTTGTTTTTTGCTTTCTGTAGATGCATGCTGGTGATTTTTCCTATAATATCTTGTCTATTTTTTCTTTTGTACCAGTTGTTAGCATGGAGTAATAGTTGTTTATTCCAAAAATGGAAAAAACCGTATTTCAGTGGATTGTGTAGAATTGTGTTGGATACTGTTTTTGCCAGGTTGAGTTTACAGTATATTTGTAAATGGGATTTAAGATACTCATAATTTTGTTACAGTTTGATTCTGTGAGAACCATGTCGATAGGAGGTATATTACTATTGGTATTCAGACTTGATTATATAAATATCTGATTTGTTTATCTGTTGTTTCTTTTCATTTGATTGTGTTGGCATATTTTAGTGTTTTTTCCTTAATTAGATATTGTTAATATGTTTTTATCCTTTGCCTTCCAGGTATATTTCTAGAATTCTAGCTACTTGATTTGATGGGAGCATTGTAATTGGCTGTTCGTGGATTAGATCTGGTTGTTTGGATTATATACAGAGTTGAGGACTAAAAGATTTGATTTGGATGTGTTAATATGAATATCATTTATTGTAAAAAAGTTTGAGCAGATGTCACTTATTTTTTGTAGTCTTTTTTGACTACTTGCTATTAGGGTAGTATCATCTATAAATACTAGGCATAAGATGTTTTGGATTGAGATAGTTGGTGGTGCTGGGGGATCCTTCCATTTTTTTGTTGTAAGGATGTATCCCTTTCATATTTTTGAGATCAGAAATAGGAGTGGTTCATAGAAAATTCTCCAGAGTAGGGGTGATATAGTGTCTTTTTGGTTGATTCTATCTTATACTATGTATTATGATAATAGTCCAAATAGTATAATAACATGATTTTATCTGTTGTTGCAAATGTTTATAATAATTTTGATGATAGTGTCTGGGCATTTGATTTGTTGGAGTGCTTGTTTGAGTCTTCGAATATTTACTGAGTCAAAGACTTTTGCCATGCCTAGGTTCAGAATCCATACTATGTTACCATGCTATTTTGTATCATTCTGGATTGCTCTAATTATGTGGATAGGTTCTTGTATGATGCAACTTGAGAGGGCTGCCTAGTTGTGTTCAAATAAGATTTGGTGGGTAGTAAAGATTTTAGCTAGTCTATTATTGATGATTTTTGTGAATATTTTTCATGTTGTTTCAAGTAAAGTGATCTGTCATATTATATGGATATTGTTTTTCCATGATTTTGATTTGGAGATGGGATATATGCTACCTTGACTTCACTTGGTTGGTACTTTTCCTATTTTTTGTATATTGTTGAAAAGGTCTGTGATATAGTTGATTGTTTCTTTGGTAAGTTTTTTCAATGTGTTATAAAGAATTTCTAATGGTCCTGGTGTTTATTTGTTGGAGCATTTATTAAGTACCTATTGGATCCCTTCTACTGTGATAGTGTTAGTTGTATCAGTGTACTATTCCTTATTTATATGTTGCATTGGTTTGTATTCTTCCTTCTATATTGTGAAGTGGGTCATCTTGATGTTTCATTTACTGGTCCAGTTCTGGTAATATGTTCTAACTGCTTCTTTGATTTTTTCCAGATTTGTAATAATTGTTTCATCTGATTTATGTGTGATTAGCTTGTCTAATATAATATATCTTTTTGAATCATCTAGTAGATTTTTGATCATCTGTTTTTATTTGTATTAAAGTATAATTGTCTTCTTAGTAGTCATTCAGATATGACTTCTGATTGTCTTTTTACACAGTTTATTGAAAACTGCTTTATATGTGTCTCTTGTGTTTTTGATGGATTTAATCCATTCTGTAATGTTTACTGGGCAAGAGGACTACTTTGGAGTGTCTATGATGATAGAGTATTTGTTGGCTAGTTTGTTTGATATGAACTTGAATTTCTTGAGTATGTGGTTTGATGTTGGGTTGTTATTGAGAAGTTGTTTGACCAATGTATGGATTTTTGAGAGTTTGCATAGAGCATCAGTGGAAGAGCTAGGTGGTTTTGGTAATCTCTTTTTATCCTTGTAGTTTTTGATGTAGAGGACTGTGCTATGAGAATAGTTTCTCTTAAAAGATTCCATTTTTTATTCACTTTATCTAGAAAGGTGTTAAGTTCATCTCATGATTGTTTAAGTTTGGATTGTATATGTTCTCTGAAATCTTTCTATTTCTCTTGGGATATGTCCTGCGAGTTATATCTAGTATTGGGTTGTGATCTGTATCTGTTTAATTCTGGGAATCTGTGTTCAATGTTGTATATTATAGTATGTTGCATTGTAGTCAGTTTCTATCATTTCTTTATCGATTTCTTGTATTTGTGCTTCTGTGAGAAGCTAAAGTAGTGATGGAGAGATCCATATTTGGTCAATTCTACTGACTATGTCTCTGTATTGCTCCATGTGTGTTGAGTTGTATGAGCTTTCCTGTTGGAAGGTATTGCTTTGCCTTTGAAAACTTTGAGTTGGGCATGTCTATATTGGGGTTGAGAACTGAGTTGAAGTCTCCTAGTTTTATTATATAACTGTTTGAGGCTTTTGCTTTGTTGATAAGTTTAAGGATTTCCTTGGTGCATTCTTGGTTTAAATGGTATGTTTGGGTGGGGAGATAAATAGCAATGATTCTGAGTTTACATTTGAATTTGAATAATAGGTCTATTGTGATGATTCCGTCCTTCCATATTTACTTTTTGTAGATATGTTTGGCTAGGTTTTTTTTGATTAACAGTGCTACTCTAAACCTTTTTATTTGATTATTTGTATTGCTTCATATGGTTTGATAGTTGTGAAATTGAATGAATTTTTCTTTTGTATTTCTGAGGTTTGTTTCTGTGAGTGCAAAAATCCTTGGTTTATGTTTATTGATCCATTCTGTCCAGAGGTGTAGTTTTTCTGAATTCGATTTGAGACCTTTGACATTTGTTGTAAAGATATTCCAGGTTTATCCTGTGATTTTATAGTTTGAGTTGTGTTTGGGTTGTTGTTTATATAGTATGACAGTATTATCTGATGATATAACTGATTTTTCTTGTGTGATTTGGAGTTGTCTTTGGATTTTGGTGATGGTATATTGATGTTTTCATCTGTTGTGGAGTCTAAATCAGGCTATTGTAAATTTGTTTCAGGTTGTTGTGTTCTAGGTGGAGGATTGTTGGGGTTGTTAATTTGATAATTATGTATTGTATTTATATTTGTATATTTATTGTTATCGTCGGAATTACTGTGTGTATTTTCTATAGTTATTGATTGATAGTATTAGTCTTGGTTGAGGTCTGAGCTAGAGCATCCATTGTGGTGAATATTTAATTTATTTTGTCTTGTATCCCATCGATAGAAAAGAAGAGTTGTGTTTGTGTATTTCTAAGATTTTCAAAGCTATCTTCAGATGTGGATTGTGTACTATTGGATTGTGATATGGGTGTTGAGTCTTGTAATGCTGTAATATGTTCACTGTTCATTAATTTATAGTATTCTTCATCATAGTATTCCAGGTTGGTGATATGCTTATCCAGTTCTGCCACTTGATGTTTGATAGTATTTGGTTGTTATTAGATTTCTCTGAGGATATTATCAATATCTTCAAGGGTTGTGGGTTCTCTTGTTTTGGTTTTGTTGTTTGAGAAACTGTTATTGCATATGTTCCTTATTTTGATGTTTTGGGTGTTCTTGATTTGTTGATATTATAGATTGATAGTGTTTTTTTTAGTCTGAATTTGTTATAAAGGTCTTTGAATTTAGTTGTCTGGTTTTTGTTATAGGTATCCCATTGGAGGCATCTTTCCTTGGTAGGGCAGTTCTTAACTAGGTGGAAAGGAACATCACATATTGCATATAATTTTGTTGAGATTGAGGTGAATGAGAGTGTTGTTTTTTCTTGTTTGTATTATGTTTGTATTGCTACTAACAGTTCTTCTTGTGTTAGAAGCTAACAATTGCAAATCTTTTAGGTCTATAATCCCTGTTTGTTGCCCTGGAATTAGCATTTTCATTCTTTGCATTGTATGAGAATATTTTTAATATCTCATGCTGATGTGTTGAGGAAGGTTCGTTAGTTTAGCTGTGATCTCATATCTTTGTTTCATTTGTTGGAATGTCCATTTTACATCATTGATTCTCACTGAGTCTCCTTTAATTAGGATACTTCTAGTATTTACTAGTTTGTATTTAGGTTCTTGGTCTTTGAAAGTAATTTTGGACATTGCTACAAGTTTTGGGTTCTAATAGTGATACCTTGAATTTGACCATGTTTGGCAAAGGCTTGTTTGACTTCTATGAGCCTTGTGTTTAAGGGGATGTCCCATACTACTATAAGTTTCCTTTATTGATTTCTTAGCATCCGGTTTCCATGTGCATCAGCCTGTTGTTGTCCCTTTCTGGAAACTCTATAGTTGTTGCATGCTCTACAGCATGTTGATCAGTGAAAATAGCAATGATTTACATATTCTCTTTCTTCCCCTCACTAGGTACTGTCAGGAGTCCTTTGGGAGAATTGAGGGTTAAGATAATGTGTTCTAGTTTTTGATGTATTGTTTTTCCTTTGACTAGTTTTGTTGAGATACCGACCTTGTAGCGTTCTCATCCATATCAGATTTTTCTGTTGAATGGTGATTTGGATCTTGGTCTATCTTGAGAGTTGTTGATTTCTTTGTTTTGGCCTTTGAAAATGGTGAATCATTTTTGTTCTGAGTTGCTTTTCTCTTCGGTTTCCATCTCTTAATTTGGACTGTTGTTTCAAGCTGTTTGTGGGTTCTGGGTAGAGATTCTTCTATAGTATATTTCTTGTTGCTCTCTTAGTTTATTGGTTGTGTTGAGTTGTGTTTCTACTATATCACTCTATGACGAGGTTGATGTCTCTGATTCCTGACTTTGTTGTAGCGAATGTTCTATTTCTTGTTGTTTTTCTTGTGGTGTTGTCTCTTGTTATGTGGTTGTATTGGTTGTGTGGTTGTTGGGTTGTTGGTTATTATTGGAAGTAGTGGTTTCCATTGATTGTGTGGACTTCTTTACTGCTTTGTGATGGTTTTCTTTGCATATGGTTGGGTTCTTCCATGCTTGGTTTTTTTTTAGCTCTTTTGTTGTATCTCAAGGTACGCTTCGTAATTGTGGGAGAGTTATTGGAAGCTCTGGAACTTCTGTTGTGACTTGTCATCTTTCCTTACCTTTCATCTTAAAAGTTTCCAAAAAAAAATTTTTACAGATCTGGTTGATTATGGAAAAGAGTTTTTTTTTTTTTTTTTTTTTTGCTAGAAATGTACTTCTTTATACTTTTCTGAATATTTATATTAACTGAATTTGTTATGAATTAAGACATTATGCATTGTTGTTGATCATTGTAACCTTTTCTGAGCTCTGGATTGTTAAAGGGGTAGTCTTTACACTTGAAAATTGGAGATATCTGTTTATTCCAGATCATATGAATAGCTATTATATATATATTAATTGTCTCTAACTTTTTTCTTCTTTGTTATTATTGTTATTTCATTTCTTTTTGTTACTAGACATTTAATCATCAGTGGTTGTTAGAAAGGTATCACTGATATATTGGTTTAGAATCCATTCTTTATAGGTTTACTATTGCTATCATTTTCTGTGGGATCTATTCTATTCTGTATTCTGTTCTTATTACATCCTTATTAGATGCAATGTCTTTAGTCCCTTGAACCAAAGTGGGATTCTACCTTGTTTCCTAATTTGGCTCTCACCTGTTGCTATAACAAGTTTCTTGTTTTATTATTATTAAATAACTGGTTGTAAAATATTATTACTCTGCATTTGAGGTTGTTTCTGTGTTTGTTGTACCATTCTTCAAACACTATTTCTTTGATTGCTTTGCCTTTATTCCTGACTATTTTTCCAACCATATGTATTCTATCAGGGCAAGTATGATTCCTCGAAGCTTTAATATATTGATAATCTCATTTATCAGGCTTCTCCTTTCTTAGTTTAGAAGGAAAATTTATTTATTGAAATTGATATGTTAGAACAATATTTGTTCTGGAAGTGTTATAGTCTAAACTATATTGTTATGCTACTTAGGTTGTGACTATTTAATCAGTTGTTGAGGTTCTTTCTATGCATGTGAATTTGTCTATTCTATAAGTTGCATAGTTTATAGCCAAAGTCTATATAAATAATATAGTTTGGGATTCTTGCTAATAATCCAGTCTTGTGCTTGAAGACTTTATAAATTTTATTGTTTATTTTATTGCATTTTTTTTCTGAAAGAATCACGTTATTTAGCAAGTATTCTAATACTAAAAAAAGGACATGATTTATGATATATCAGATCTGTTTGTCAGTTATTTTTTCCATAATAACATTTTAGTAGTGTTATTGACTTTTCTTCTGATAATATCCTTTTGGTAGTGTTATTGACTTTCCTTCTGATGATGTTTTTTTGGTATGCTTCTTTCCTGTATTCTAATATTCACACACCTAGAATTCTAATTGCTTCACTATGTTGTAATGGAATAATCTGTGTTCTATTTAACTTTATACCCATTTTTCCATTCTTTTTACTTATATTGACACAAATTAGTAATGATTTTTACTATTTACTTATATGTTATTTATCTTTATGAACTCTGCTGCTTTGTTTAAAATGGCCTGCATGTTGGCTTGACTGTTTGTAAACCATATTGCATTATCCATGTAAGCTGTTGCAATTATACTGGTTTTCTTTGTTATTTTGCTGACCATTTTCTCTTTGTTTAATAATATTAGATCTAGTGAAACCTTTATTTCTATTATATACTCTGTATATAAAGATGGGTCTCTAAAGAGGGAGGCAGGAGCAAAAGTCAAATGTCTTTCACTAGGAAACATTAAAATTTTTAAATTATTAATTATAAAAAAACTATTCACAATTATTTTCATTATATAAATTATTGATTTATAACATTTCCTGATTAAAGTAAAGAGCTATAAATTTTGTTCCTCAAAAAGGGATATAAGTGATCTGCAAAATTTTATATGCTAAATACTTTAGGGACCTATCATTACCTGAGTATTTGTCTTTGTTCTCTTGTAGCAAGGGGTCATAAAAAATTCTTTACAGAAGTGGAAAGATAGAGTCCCCTTGATCAATTCTATCATAGATAATATATTCTTCTGTCAATCTGTATGTTATAATTACTCTATTTCTCCTATTTATTAATAAGTTGTCCTTGCTGATATATAGATTTTTTGAGGTCCTGAATCAGTATGTCTTTATTAATGGAGTTGTATGCTTTGCTGATGTCTTGACTAAATATCTAGGTTTCTTTCTTAAATTCTCTGGCTTTGTCCATCACATTGTTGAGATTGTAGATAGGTCTTATGTACTTCCTCTGGATAGACCTGCCCAGTTGTTGTTAAAAGTATCTTGTGTTTGATATATGTTTTAGCTATCTTTTTTATTAATATACTTTTAAAGATCTTTCTGGTTGTTTCCAGCAGTGTGATTGGATGTACATATTAATATTACCCATCCAGTTTTTGGGTTTGAATATGGAATATATATTACCTTTTTTTCAGTTATCAGGGACCTCCCCTATCTTTAACACTTTGTTGAACAATATCTTCAGTAGCTGTAATCTGATCTTTTATAGATTCTTAAGCATGGTATAAGGAATTTTTGACAGTTTAGGAACACTAGTTCTCTTTGCTTTATATATTGTATTTTCTATATTTGATGTATCAATTGGTTGTAATTTGTTGTTGATTCAGCCACCCTTGATATTTATTTTGGACTTATACTATTGTTTCCAGTATAAAAAGTTTTCAATATCTATTATTTATCTCAGTCTTGTTTATTTTTTGAAGTGTTTTTTAATCTTGTATTTTAGGGTTTCCGGGTCTGTTATTATTGTGACCTCATCTTTTTTTTTCTATTTCATCAATTTTGAGGTGTTGATCATTCTTATTTGACAGTCCAGAATATTTTTAATCATCTTTTGGGTGTTCTTCCAGATACTTATACTTATTCATAATATGTTTAGAGATTTTTCTTTCTTTCTTTTGTTCGATCTTGATCTTGGTTATTGCTTGTTTTGATTCCCATGTTTTCTTGATTTTGATTAGCCACTTGTGTAGCTTTTCTCTATTCTGCATTGACTTCTTCCAGAAAAGGGGGAGTGTGGTCAGTATGATGGTTGATACATTGATTATTTTTATCACCTTCTCTATTATCCTGCTTATTGTTTGTGTTCTGGTCTTAGAGTTTATTAGTCACACTTGACCTTTCCTATATTTGCTATCGAGCTTGAGTTGTTTCCATATGAGATTCTTATATTTGGATTTGTAGATTATTTTGATATTTCTACTATATCATTTTTTTTAGTATTGCCTCTGCTGTGACCATTATTGATTCCTTAAAGTGTTGCCAGATTTTCTCTATTGATTTTGGTCTGTGTTTAAGAATCTTCTTGCATTATTATTTATCCATTTTTTGAATTTGTTTCACTGCTTTGAACTGAAATTTGTGTAGTTGATCTTGTTTTATCTATTATTTTTCCTATTTGCTAGTTTGACCCATGAAGTGTACTAAGCTAAAGTACAACAAGCTGTGGTCACTCATAATTACTGTTTCTAGTGAAAAATATTCTATACTAATGATATAAGAAAATAGAGAATTTGTCACCAGATATAGTCTAGTCTACTCCTTTTTTTTTTTTTTTTTAACTGGCGAAGCCTTGCCATTGAGTTTTTATTTATTCATTAATACAGGCTTATGTACACAAATTTAATTGCAAGTCTATATATTTATGAAAAGGAAAAAATACTATGACTCAGTATTCTATTACTAGAAACCTTGTGACTTGCTGCAGTCCACCTTGGTGGGCACTAGCGTGTCAAGACTCCACTAACACTGATATTGATTGAAAAGAAAAAGAAAGGAAGGTAACTGTTGTTTAAGGTATTTTCTGTTATGATATTTGTTAGTTCTATATATAGATTCCCAAACCTGTCCTTAATGTGTTTCCCAAGATCTATTTGGGTTTGTTCGGGCTCTGGGTCTGACTCGAAGAATTTAATGATCTGTGTTGTTGGTGAGTCTGGACTCTGTAGTGTATTCTGTCGATTGACTGTGTTATGTTTAGTCTGCCCCTTCTTGCACTTGTGTTTTTTCCCTATATTTTGGCTTTTTTCCCAATTGATTGTGATGTCACATCTGAGTTTCCATGCTTCTCGCTTAGCTTGCCAAAATTTGTGTATTGCTTCTCTAATTGCATCTAGTGCTCTGGTTCTGTCTTTTGTTATAGATTCTGCTACTTGGATCATGCCCTGTGTTATGACTCCCCTTACGATGTCCTTCCATTCAACTTGATGCCATGCTTGGATGTCTTCATTGTATTCCTATGTCATTGATATTCTTTCCCATTTGTTTTGAATTGGTTCTATCTGTTTACCTTCTGCTCTTGCTGCACTTTCCTCTGTTAGAGCTTGAATGTACTCTTCCTGGAGTCTTGTTTGTATTGTGCCATATTGTAAAAGGTGGTTGTTTGTTTCTTTGTGCTGTTAGCAAATTTTGCATTTGTCATTTGTGTAGATGTCAGGATGTCTTTCATTTAATTTGTCCATGATAGATAGCTCTCCCATCTATGTTTTGATTCTGAAGGATCGGTTTGTGTGGTCTTCCCTGTTGGTTATTGTTGCTGTGATTTTGGTTGGCATTAGAAGCTCAATTGTCAGGGGCCAGTGAATTTCCCTGGATTTCTTTTGATTCAGCTAGTCCTGATTTCTATGTAGTGTTTGCCATTTGCTTGCCCACTTGTTCTTGAGGATCGGTTTTGTTAAGGGTTTTGTTGTGATATCATATTGTTTTTGATTCCATCTAGTGAGAATGTTTACTGTTGTAGCCATTCGTGTATTAACTGTTATAGTGTGCTTAGGTTTGTCTGTGATGTTTGTAGATGCCAGCCTGTCTGCTTTTCATTGCCTAGTATGCCTGAGTGGCTTTTAACTTTTGTTAAGTTTACTATCAGTCTTTTGGCATGGATAAGATCTATAATGATGTTACTGAGGATTTGATTGGTCTGGTTTGTTTTCCTGTGGTGTTTTTTCTGTGTCAAAGATCTTCTTAGCATGTTAATTGCCACCTGACTGTCTGTGAGGATGATGATAGTTTTGTTTATGCTAATGGTACTGACTGCTGTCAGGATGGCCATTAGTTCTGCTCTTGTGGATAAGGGATACTGTGTGTTTCTGCCTGTAATTCCGCTACTTGTTCTTCTTCTTTCGTAGTTATGATCCAGTCTAGTCCCATTCTGCTTCTTTCTAGGTGTCTCGTGAAGAAGCCATCTGTATATATCTTTAGGTCGTTGAGTTTGCCTATCTCTTTTGCTATAGCTGAGAGTTGGTCTGTGAGTTTTTGATGTCCAGTTAGTCTACTGCGTATCAAGTGTATAGTTTCAGAGAGTGGGTCTATTTGAATCTGTGGTATCATCTCTCTAGGAGTTGTTGATACTGTTTCTCTTTTTTTCAGTGCTTTTATGATTCCTTTAGGGGTGGAGCATAATCTATTTAGTGTATCCTGTTGTTCCATTGTTTGGTCTTGAGTAGGAGCAGCTGGTTTAGAGCTTTGGTCTACTATTATATTAACTGTTCTTGCCCTAATCAGTTCTGCTATACATTGGCCTTGTTCTATGTATTGATTCCTCAATTGTTGATTATTTCTTTGGCATCCTTTACACTTAAAGAATGGTGATATTGATGGGAGCAATATCATGTGATTGGCTATTATCCTGTTCGAGTCTGCCATCTTTCTTTTCCTGTATATTGTGATTTCACCATCTGATTCTGTAGCAATCCACTTTATGGTTATTTGTGGTTGTGGTGGGAGGACTGGGGTGTTGTTATAAAAGTTGTTATTGAAGTTGTTAGATGAGTAATCTGTTATATTTGTATATGAGTCCAGGTTAGGGTTTATGCATGTGATTTATCATAAATCTTGAAACCATCTTGGAGTCCTTCCTTGTCTTCCTTTGTTTGTTCTGAGTTGTTGCCATAGGAGAGGTTTTGATAAGTCATTATTCATGAGCTGTTCCTTGAAGAGAATACCTCTTTTCCTTAGGGCTGGTCTGTTTTGATCGTACCAATCTCCCGATACTATCTCTTTAATGGCTGTCTTCCCTCCCTTAGAAGTGATGCATAGTATTGTATGGTCTGTTGTTATGAATGTAATGCCCTGTACCTTGAGCATGTTGAGAATATCGTTTGTGAGGTTCTGTCGTTTTTTTGTCCAGAAGGGGTATTTGTCTTCTAAGATAAATGTATTTGATCAATACTAATTTTGGAGTTGTTGCATCTGATCCATGTTGTTTTGCTACAAGTGTCGAAATCATTTATTCTTTTGGACCAGTTATTTCCATATAGCAAGACCTGTCTATCCCATAGGTTGAAAAGTTTGTATCCAAAGTCTGCATGAATGATGGAGTTGGGAGCTATTCTGGACATGTTGATATTGTATTTGAAAGTTTGAATTATTTTGCTGTTTAGTCAGTTACATTCTTGTTCAGAAAGGACTATATCATTGAGAATGTATTCGATTGCTGGATATAGGACCTGTTTTATTATGTAGCATGCCAGCTTATCTGTGATTTTCTTCCATTTAATAAGGTTCATGGTATTGTCGATCTTTTCTCGAATGAGTTGTTTCTGGCATTGTTTTTTCCCATCTTCTGATACCCAGACTCCCAGTATATGTACTGTTTTATTTTTTCTTAAGGGTGTGACTTTGGTTCTAGCCAGGGTGACTACTTGTGCCTGGTCTTCCTTGCTTGCGTTGATACATATAAGTAAGGATTTGTTACCATTCGCCTGTATGTCATTAATGTGAAAAAATTCTGATACTGTATCGAGAATGCTTTGTATATTTGATCTGTTTAGAGCATATCAGGTGGTGTTATCCATGTATGCTGTTGCCAAAACCATTTGTGATCTAGTATGTTGAGATGTCCTGAGGTTGTTGTCTGTTGTGAGATTGGTGCTTCATGTCACCTCCATTTTGTATCCCATTTTTTTGTCTTCAATTTCCTGTATTAGGGGGTCATAGAAGATTCACCATAATAGTAAAAATATAGTATCGCCTTGGTCGATCCCATCCTGGACTTTGTATTCCTCTGTGTATCTATATGCTGTGATAACTCTATTGTATCTGTCTGTTAGAGTGTCCTCTATTATGCTTATTATTCCTTCCAGAAGCTTAATGCGCTTTAATGCCAGTATCATCATATCTTTATTGATTGAGTCATATGCTTTACTTATATCTTGGCTAAATATCCATACCTCTTTCTCTGCTTCTCTAGCTTTTTAGCATTTTGTTGGTCATTAGTCTAGTTTACTCCTATAGTTTGATTTAGGTCTATAGTATATATAGTTTCTTTTGAATAGATGAACTTGTTTGAACATGTCTATGAAGTTGAATATCTCAAGTATATCAATGATATATCTTAATCTATTTCTATTAATTCTCTCTGTTATTCTATTTAAATGTTTATTTGCTATTTTGTTCAGGTTACATATTACTATTATTATCATATTCTTGCTTTTGACTTTACTAATTTTGATTTTAATCCATTATTGTAGTTTTACTCTCTCCGTTTTGTTCATTTTGTTCACTAAGTTGTATAATTTTTTTTTTTTTTTTAAAGCTGGCTCGGCCCCCAGTTGATCTTTATTTAGCTTTTAATTAAATATTATATTGTGTTATCTATTTCAGAGCTAATTAGAGATCAGAATATACTAATTGTATGCAAGATTACTATGAAAGATATCTTCTGGATTGGATCTCCAAATTGGACCTCCGTGGCTTGTTGCCTTCCTTTCAGAAAACTAACTGCCTAGGCTGAGTTAGTGCCATTTTCCTTGAATTTTCATGAGAAGAGGAAATTGAAAGTTTTGATTTTATTCTAGTCCAGACCAATCTCGTTTGGCCTTTTCCCTAATCAGTTCTTTTGTGTGTTCTGGCTCCACTTGCCTTTCGCTCTCTTCTCTGCTTTAGTGATTCCTTGAGATCTTTCCCACTCACTGGTTACCTTACATCTCTGTCACCATATTTCCTTAGCGAGGTCCTGTATTTCTTCAAAACATCCTAAGAGGGTGTGCTTGACTTTCAATTTCTTGAAAATTCTGGTCCATTCACGAACCAAGTTTATAATGTCTTTGGGAACCAGGCTCCAAGATATCATGTTGATCCAAGTGTTTTGTGCATTACGTTCCACCTTCTTGACCTATTGCTGGACCCATGGTTTGCTTCTTTTCTTCCTGCTTTGGAGGTAGTTTGATATGACCTCTAAAATGTGCAGACTAAAGTTGATTTTATTCCTTTTGTATGTGAGAACATTTGTTTGGTCCTCGGTGGCCTCATTGCACTGAATGCATCTACTGGATCTGTATAGGTCCCTTTTTCTGTCATGTAGTTTAACCATGGTTGGTAGCTCTTGAGTCCAGGACTTCCCTGCACTGGTGGTCCTTGTTGTCTGTTGGTTCTACCGATATCCTTCTAAAACATAGGTAGAACACTGTTGCTTCCCAATCAATTGCATTGTTAAGTGACTTGAGGTCCTGGTTCTTCTTTAGACTACATCAATCCATGATTTGTTTATTTCTGAAGTAGTTGTGGGCAGCTTCACTAGCATTAAAGTTGATACTTTTGTCCTTGTATGCTAGCTCCAGCTCATTTTATTAAGTGATGTTATGTTGAGACGTGTGGATTGCCACTTAGATCTAGCCCGCTTGGCCTTGCCATCCACTTTGATTAGGGCCAGAGTGCCATCTTTCTTTTTTTTGTAACTTTGATTTTGATGTCTTTTAACCTTGCAAGGTCTTTTGTGTGTTCTATAAGCCTTGCTAACTTGCTCTTGTTCTTGTTGATTTTCAATGCTGTGGCTATTATTTGACTGTCTGTATTTAGAGTTGCCTCCATTCCATGTGGGAGAGATATTAGGGCTGTTGTGACTGCATTAAGCTCAGCCTCGTTCAGTGATACCCTACGTAGGATCTTGAAGGTTGCGATTTCAGTTTTTTCTCCTGATTCAAGATTTTACATCTGGAAGGTGATAGTATGAAATCTTATAACTACTTGCATCTGTTGTAACTCTGACTCTCCTCCAATCTCTTGTCTCCTGTTGGAGTCGACTAATTCTTGTTTTGATAGTCATGTCTCTGATCCATTCAGTCCAGCCCTCTGTGCAAAAGTGACTGGGGATACGAATGTTTTCGAGATTCCATGATCTATAACTTTTCTTCTGATCCAGTCTAGTCTTGATACTTTGTGGCGATACTAAAAGTTCAGTTACTTTATTTCTACTTTGACCTGGATTGCCTTGCCTATGTACACCTAGAACTGCGATCATGTCTTTGCTCGTCATTTTTATGATACATGTGTCCTCCGAGGTTGATTTATTCCTATCGCATCCAACGCAAGGTGTTATGTAGGATGAATGTTGCTGCCTAATATAATGTTTGGCAGTCGTGATGTATGTATCCTTTTTCCTTAGCTTCCCTATAAGTATTTCTTTCTCTCCAGAATTTTCTTCAGCAGTGATCCAAACAAATTTATGTTTCTTCAGGGATCTACTGCTCCATTTTTCTATCCAGACCATGTTGTGAAAGGGATTAATCCCAGAGTGCAGATTTGTAAGTCTTGTTGCAAAATCTGGGTTAATTGTTCCTGTAGTTATTTTATTGATGATCCCCTCATAGAATTGAGGCTGTCTTCCCTATGCATTTTGATGGCTTGTGTAACAAATTTGCGCCCAGCTTACAGTTTTGATTTTGTTGTAGTTAATGAACTGTTCAATCCATCTGAGGTTGCTAGCTCAAAGTTTGTCTCTATGTTTGTCATATCACTTTCTTCCTATATAGTCTTCTATTGACATCAGATTCTTCTCTGATGTCACTTTTTTGTGTCGTCTATTTCTGAAAGACAGGTCTTGCTTCTGTGCATGGCTGAACACATCTTGTATAAATTTTTCCCTGTTGCATGAACCTTTGGGCATGTCTCCAGGATGTTTTTTTCTGACCAGGCTGTCCACTGGAGATTCATTATTCTTTCTTGCACAGTCTGCCAGCGTAGTTGAAGGCCTTGTGGAGTGTCTCGATAACAGTTAAGTGCATCTTAAGCATATGGTTTCCCAGGCTGAACATGTTATATTCTAGGTTGTTGTGGAAGATTGAGTTTGGGGCTAATGCGGGAAAACCAGTTTTGTGTTTGATAATCCTTCTCAGTTTTCTGTCTATGGACTAGTCTTGGTTTCTATTAGACAAAGGTCTTGAACCAGATATTCCAACTTGGATATAATTACGTGGTTGACTAAGTATTGCGTTTGCTTATCTGATACACTTTTTCAGAGTAGCCGATTTGTGAGATTTAAGGTTGTCTAGTAGTTTATATTTGCTTGATGTTTTTTCTGACAGTCTGGATCAAACCAGACTCCCAGGTACTAGACTGCGCCTGTGGCTGCTTTGATCGTGTCTTGCTCAAAAGTTGTTTCAGTTTCCACTTGTTATTAATTACAATGGGCTCAGACTTACTCGGGTTTACTTTGACTTGGGCAAAGTTGTAAAATGAGACAGCTGTATTGGTAATGGCCTCTAGCTGCTTGCGGTTTCCAGCAATCCATGCTGTATTATCCATGTATACCATTACTAATGTGTTCGTAGTATTACAGGAGGTGCCAAACTGGGTTCTTTCATACTTTCTGTTGATACTTTAATATCCATGCATCCTGCTGATTTTGCAGATTTGTGGATCATAGTATATTCTCCCAGGAGTGGTGATATGGCATCACCCTGATCGATTCCATTCCTGATGTGTATGGGTCCATGATTTCCACCCCCTGTAATCATCGTATTTTTCCGGTCTTTGAAACCTTCCATAATAATTTTGATCAGGGCCTTAGGAAACTTAATTCTTCACATGGCTCTTGCTAGAATGTACAGGTCTACATTGTTATATGCTTTGCTCATGTCCTGGAAAAGTATACATAGTTTTTTGTTATTCTCTCTCGTATTCTCGAGAATTGAGTTAATTGCGAAGATAGGTTCTATGGTGCTTGCTCCCAGTAATGCTGCCCAATTGTATTCTAATAATATTTCATATCTTATGAGTATGTTGGACAGTCTGTTAACCAGTACTTTGGTGAAAATTTTCTTGACTAATTCTAGGATCATGATAGGCCTGACTTTGGTAAGATCATTGCCCCAATCATACATCTTAGGGATCAAGTAAATAGTTCCATTTTTCCACTCTGCTGAAATTTTCCCTTCTTGGATGACTATATTGAAAAGCACATTCAAACTCCTTATTGCCTTTGGGCCAAGATGGTGTAGAGCTATATATGGAATCTGTGAGGGGCCAGGTGCTAATGTTTTGCTTACCCTGAATATAATATTGATTATTTCTGTTGTCAAGAATTCTTTGGTGACTCCTTCATACTAGGTTGTGTCAATTCATTGTAGGGGTTCATATTCCTTTTGCCATTCCTGTGGAGGGTTCCTTGGGATGGATCTCTTTGTTCATTCCTCAAAGTGGCTCTGTACTCATGTCCTGATCTCTTCTTCATCGAAAACGATGTTTGGTCCCTCAGCCTTTATGATCAGCTTGTCTAGTTTGATCTTCCATTTCTCCCTTTCTAGGAAGCTATCTATCATCCTTTTCTTATCAGTGGCGAACCAGTTGAGGTGATTACTGATGGCCACTTTTATCCTTTCATTGTTCTTTTTATAAAGCTGCTTGTGCGAGCTGAGTTTGATTCTTTTAACTTCCTCAATTATCCTGACTCTGGCTGCTTCAAAATCACCTGGGCTCTTAGCTCTTCTGGGAGCTCAATTTCATTGTTCAGTGTCAGGTTTGTGATCATTTCCCTTGCTTCAGTTCCAGGGTTTGTGTTTACTGCTTCTGTCAAAAGTTTCTTGAGTTGGCAGAGTCCAATTAATTTAGTCAGTATAGCCCTCATAAGCATTTATTGTTTATTTTGTATCTTAATCTGCCTTTGTTTAAACTTTGGTATACAGTATATAGGCTTATTGACTTGAGGATTATCTCTCTTAGGCTGCAACAGAGCTAATCAATATCCATTCTAGGCTTGGGTATTCTTGTACGGGTCTCTATTTCCTCGTCTATATGGCTAGTCCACTTCTACCACTGCGCTGGAGCTGTGCTTAACCAATTGTATCAAGCATTGGGCACCTTTTGGATATTTCTTCTCTTCTTAGTTAGGGAAAGATACACTTGTATTTTGGTGACTGCAATTCTGTGGTCACTTTCATACAATTGCTTGTACTCGTTCATAATTTCTGCTGAGAGTAGTTCCACTTTTCTGTTCTGTGTTATCCATATCTGGTTTATCCTGCTCACTGTTTCCACTTCCAGCTCCCATGTATATTCTCTTTTTTGTGGGTTCGCTGATCGGAATGTGTCTATTATGTCTCGATTCTTGAGATCATTAATTTAAATGCTGTTTGATAATAACTTGTTATCGAAATGGTGATGCTTGCTTGAGAACCATCCATACTAAGCATACTAGTGTCATTTAGGTCTCCTGTTACTATGGTCTCCCAGTTTGTTTTGTAGCTCGAGTTAAGCCATCTTATTATCTTCTTCTCAAAGTATGGTCTCTCCGAGTACTTTGCCGATAAGTACAATCCTATTATCCTTATATATTTCTTGTGAAGGAAAGCTAGGTTCAGTAAGATCACTCTTCCTTCGATTGTCTCCTTGTTTACTATTCTTTTCGCCAGTTCCAGTCTGAGGCCACCCCCACGCTTGTACCTTGCTTTTGATTTGAATTGATCCAGTGGCACTCATATTCTTCCACTCTTCAAAACTTTGTTGTGCGATCCTTCCCGTTTGTTTCAGTGCTGATAATGATATCTCAGTTCCTTTCCCACCATAGGTCTGCCCAAGAGGTTCTTTTTGTTTTCTTGTTGAGGCCTCTTGTGTTCGATGTTGCGATCTGTATTGTAAAGCCTGAGTCTGTTGAATTTGGTTTTTCTACATTGGTTGTTCCTGTGTATTGAGAGTTGTCCATATAATTTCCATGATTGTTGGGTTTATTAGTCATGAGATTATAATTGATTGTGATGCTGGTTGTCTGTTAAGGAGCCTATTGCCTCAAGTGCTTACTGCATGTTTGCTTGTATGTCCCCCATTGTTTTGTTGATCTGTTGCTGTCTTTCACAAATATCTACTGTTTCTTGGGTTTGTGGAGATACTTCTAGGCCACTGACACTGTTCCTTCATAATGCGTCCTGCTTCTTTTCACTATTGTATGAGTCTTGTTTCATTTTTTCATAATATTTCTGATTGTAAGCTTCCATGTTGATGATCCTTGCTTGCAAGTCTGTTACCATCTCCTTAAGGCTAGCAATCTCTTTCTGAATCGATCTGAACATAGCCATATGTCACGGAAGTCCAGGGGTTGCTGTGTGTGCCCTTGTTGGTGGGTGGGCTGTTTCTGCCACCTGTGCTGAGTCTGTTCCTGATTTGCCCTGTACTGTTGTTTGCCATTTATCCTTGCCACTGTTGCATAGGATGCTGGTTTGGCATTCCTTTTGTTGTTTGGGGAGGGGTCTGCTCTGAGTTCACCTATTCTGACTGGTTTGAATTTACTATAGATTTGTCTATACTTTTCAGTTTAGCTATGGTTAAAGTCCCTCCATTGTTTCCTTTGTTCCTTGATAGGACATTCTCTGGTGAGGTGTGTTGTCGCATCACAAATGGAGCATAATACGATGTTAATAGGGGTCAGGGAGATATTGGTTTCTCTTAAGGTGAAGGTTAAGTCCTTGGCTCTGAGAAGATCCTCTTTTGATTCGAAGCTTACCACTGCAAATTTCTTGGGTCGATATCTGGTTGAGCATATGCGAGATATGTAGCATGTGCATGCTTCATTTCTCCAAGGGCCTGCCTCAGGTCCCATGCTGTGGTGCCTGGCAGCAAGTTAACCAATTTGGCTGCTATACTGTGTCATTCCTTTATCTGATCCACGAACCAGTTGACATCGTTTATCCTGACTACATCCCCTTTGATGAGAATGCTGCACTGTTTGACTAGGTCCTCATTGACTGTTTCTTTGTCAAAAGTAATGGTGGTGCACTGCCACAGGTTTTGTGTTCTCATACTAATGCCTGCTATATTGCCAAATCTGGCAAAGTGTTGTCTAACCTCCATGAGTCTTGTGTTTAGGAGTATGTCCCAGACCACTATGGATTTATCTTTTTCGATCATTTGTTTGCTGATATGCATGTGTGTGAGCTTATTGTCACCTAGGTTTGGTAACTCCATTCTGGTTACATCATCTGCTGCTTGTTAATCCCCAAAAATCGTGACGATTAGAGTGCCCTCCTTGTTGTATTTGCTGCAGATTACAATGAGACCTGGGGGAGTTGAGGGCTCTTGTTAAGTATAGGATCTTTGTGTCATTGTTTTGACCTGGCATGATATTGGCGTCGATTCCCACTTTGAATCTCTCCCTTCCATACCTAACTACTGGGTTGACTAGTGATCGCAGTCTAGGCTTGTTGATGGGGCGAATTATTTTGTTCTTGCATTCAACTGGTGTCCAGCGCTCCTCCTCGCTTGCTTAAGAGACTGGTTCATCCTGTGTTGTAGGTGTCGTGTTCCAGATGGAGTGCTTGCTTCTACATCTTGAATGTGTTCCTAGTTTGCATCCCTTCTGCCTGGGGTGCAGGTCGACCAGGGGAGTTCTGCTGACGTTTTCTTCTTCTTTCATCTATTCACTCTCTGTTTGTTTCACCGAGGGATTTCAGTTTCTATGTCCATAGTTGTCGTGCTGGCCATAGTTTCCGTTAGGGCCTCCTGAGAGTCTGGTTCCTTGTTATCATGGTTGGGACCTGCTACCGAAGTTAATGTTGTCTTTGTCTAAGTGTTGGTAGGCTTCTTAGCATATGGTTGATTGCGAAGGGAAGCAGTTTCCTTGCTCTTTCTTTCTGCTCTTAGTTGTCTTTATACTCTTTGTTGTTCGAGCTTCAAAACCTTGGGGTTTCTAGTGTTAAAAGCCATTTCCCTGTTGTTGAGGTTGTTGCGCCTCAAGTGATCAGGAAAGAGTGCGATGTGTTCACTAAGTTGTATAATATTATAATCCTGTATTTTATTTTGCTAATAAAAGCCATATTTATCAACAAGTTCCAGTTGATGCATTTCTTTATATTATAAACATGCATTCCCATTATCTTTCTATCAATATGCTTACTCCTGTTCCATATATTTGTTGGGTTGTTTTGGTTAACCAAATTTGATACTGTCTCTCTTAACTATATCACTTTTGATTCTCTAGCAACCAGGTTTATAGGAGTCCCAAAATGTCCATTTGGTTTTCTTAACAATATTCTAATAGTGCTAATTTATTCACTTCCATATTAATTTCTCTAACATTGATTGTTCCTATATTTCAGATTCCATATCTTGTATTTGTTTCTACTTCTTTATACTCTTATCTCATTGTGGCATTTTTTCCTTTATGTTCACTAATCATAGTTGTTTTTGAGGGCTTGGAAGAATTGTTCTGATGCTTCTATTAAATTGATTAATAAGTCAAAACATTCCATTATCTCTTTTATAGTGAACTCGATTGTGAATTCCATCTGATTAATTCTTCTATTTATTGTTTCTTGTTATTATCTTATTTTGATTTTCTTTGACAATGGAATCCTAAAATCTGTGCTTGTGGATAGTGATCTAATTTCTATGAGGGTGTTTATAATAGTTGGCTCTTTCACTTTAATATAGGGCCTGTCTCTATTGTTGTTACTCTTTTATCGAGTATGTAAACCTAGTGTTTGATAGTATTTATATCTGCTTGTAATTGCTTGAGGACTTCAAACACTTTCTCTATTTGCACTGGTGCATGAAGAAGTCCTTTTGGTGACACTGATATATATACATCTTGAGCTATTTGTATTTGTGATAGTGGGTCTCTGGCCCTGCCTTAGAAAAGAAGGTCCTTATTGCTGACAAGTCGCAAATCTAGGTTGTCAAGTCTATTTATTCTATCTTTCTATATTTAAACTTTTTTGGTTGTGAAACATGGGCTAATGTTGTGCTCGTATGTCTCATAATTAAAACAGAGCCTTATTATTCTTAATATCCAGACCAGTTTCGTGTTTTCAATCTGGAAGGTTATGCTTCTTGCTCTGTTCAGGTTTTATGTGTTCTTAAAATATTGTATCTCAAATTGTTTGTTCTGGTTGAGGTGGTTCAAGGAAAAGTAATATGCCTGGACACTTGTCTGGTTTATTACTTCTTAAATTTCTTTAATAGAGGTTTCTTGTAAAAGTTTAGCTAATGTGATGCTGTAATAATTTTTTTTTCTTTATAATATAGGTTTTAACTATTGAAAATATAAGCATATAGTAGTTATCCTTGTATAGGACCAATTTTTGGACTTGTTCTTCAAATGCTTCTGTTGAGTTGAATTGTATAGTTTCAGATTGAATAGCCTCTGCTGGTTATAGTGCAATATGTTTAATTGTTGTTTTATCATTGAATAAACTGGTGATATTCTTTTTTGTGTAGCTATTGGGGATGTCCCAGATCCTAATTGAATAGAGTTTTCCTTTTATGGTACCAATCGGGAAAGCTAATCTTGATTTGGCAATTTCATTATTGGTAATCCTAATCTCATATATGGCTAGAGCCTTATGATAGTTATTGAAAATGGCTGCAATTTTTGATACTCCTGTGAACTCCTCTACTTGTAAAATATGTGTTTTAAGGATTCCAAGTATTCCTAACCATTTCTGACATGTTGAAGATTTTCTTGAAGTGAGTTTCCAGGTATTTCTTCTGGATTAAATAGAATTTTGCCTGGTTGATGTGTATCTTGTCTTGCATTGTTTGCACTTTCTTAATTATTGTGTGATTGTTAACTTCTTTTGTCATATTTATAGTTGTTTGTAGTAATATTGTTTAGACCATTTTTTTTTTTTTAACTGGCAAAGTCCTACCATTGATTTTTTATTTATTCATTTATATAGGCTTATATATACAAATTTAATTGTGAGTCTATACATTTACGAAAGAAAAAAAACACTATGATGCAGTAGTTTATTACTAGAAATCCTATAACTTGCTGCAGTCCACCTTGGTGAGTGCTAGCATGTCAAGATTTCACTAGCACTAATATTGATTGAAAAGAAAAAAAAAGGGAGTAACTATTGTTAAGGGTATTTTCTGTTATAATTTTTGTAAGTTCTATATATAGTTTTCCAAACCTGTTCTTAAAATATTTATTCAGATCTATTTGAACTTGTTTAGGTTCTGGATCTAACTTGAAGGATTTGATGGCCTGTGTGGTTGATGAGTCTGGACTCTTTGATATTATTTGATGGTTAGATATGTTTCATTTGACCTGTTCCTTCCTGTACTTGAGTTTTTTTCCTATGTTTTGACTTTTTTCCCAACTGATTTTAATATTACATCTCCATTTCCATGCTTCTCGCTTAGCTTGCCAGAATTTATGCATTGCTTCTCTGATTGCATCTAGTGCTCTGGTTCTGTCTTTTGTTATAGATTCCACTACTTGAATCATGTCATGTGTTATGATTCCCCTGACGATGTCCTTCCATTCAACTTGATGCCATACTTTAATGTTTTCATTGTATTCCTATGTTATTGATATTCTTTTCTATTTGTTTTGAATTGGTTCTGTCTGTTTGCCTTCAGCTCTTGCTGCACTTTCCACTGTTAGGGCCTGTAAGTAGTCTTTCTAAAGTCTTGTTTGTGTTGTACCATATTGGAAGATATGGTAATTTATTTCTTTACTGTTTGCAAATCTTATACTTGTCATTCAAAATATGTCAAGACAACTTTTATTTAGTTTGTCTATTGTGTGTAGTTTTTTCTATCCATGTTTTGATTCTGAAGGAGCAGTCTATGTGATTTCTCATATTGGTTGTTGTTGTTGTAATATTAATTGGCATTAGAAGCTCGAATGTTAAGGGCTAATGGATTTCCCTAGATTTCTTTTGGCTCAGCCAGTCCTGATTTCTGCATAGTGTTTGCCATTTACTTGCCCATTTGTTCTTAAGGATCTGCCTTGTCAGGGGCTTAATTGCGATGTCATATTGTTTTTGATTCCATATAGTTAGAATATTTATTATTGTTGCCATCCGTGTATTGACTATTATAGTGTGCTTGAGTTTGTCTGTAATGTTTATAGTTGCCAGCTAGTCTGCCTTTTCATTGCCTAGAATGCCTGAGTGACTTTTAACTTTTATCCAGTTGACTATCAGTCTTTTAATTTGAATGAGATCTGTGATAGTGCTGCTAAAAATTTGGTTCGATTGGTTTGTTTTTCTTGAATGTCTCTTCCTAGTTGGGAGTGTTCTTAGTATATTGATTGCTACCTGGCTATTTGTGAGGATAGTAATAGATTTGTTTGGACTGATGGTACTCATTGTCATCAGTATGGCCATTAGTTCTACTCTTGTGGATAAGGGAGTGTTATGTGTTTCTGCCTGAAATTCTGCTACTTGTTTTTCATCTTACATAGTTGTGATCCAACCTAAACCTATTCTACTTCTTTTTGAATGTCTAGTGAAGGAGCTGTCTGTATATATCCTTAGATCGTTGAGTTTATTGAGCTCTGTTGTGATGGCTAAAAGCTAATCTGTGAGATTTTGGCGTCCAATTAATCTACTGCAGATTAAGTGTATTGTTTTTGAGAGTGGATCTATATGGATCTGTGGTATTCTCCCTGGAGTTGTTAGTACTGTTTCCCTTTTTTGCAGGCTTTTTTGATTCCTTTGATACAGAGCATAACCTATTCAGTGTGCCCTGTTGTCCTATTGTTTTGTCTTGGTTGGGTCATTCAGTTTGGAGCTGTTATCTGCTGCTATATTAACAGTTCTTGCCCTAATTAGTTCTATTATGCATTGACCTTGTTCTTTATATTGATTCCTTAGTTACGGTCATTTTTTCAGCATCCTTTACACTTGAAGAGGGGTGACATTAATGGGAGTGATGTCATGTGGTTGGCTATTATCTTGTTTGAGTCTACCATTCCCCTTTTTCTATATATTGCAATTTTACCATCTGATTCTGTAGCTATCCACTTGATAGTTTTGCTGGCTGAGATAGAAGCACTAGAGTATTATTATGGAAGTTGTTGTTTGTGTTGCTGGGATGGGAATCTGATATATTTGTGTATAAGTTCAGATTTATGTCTATGCATATAATTTGTTATAGGTCTTTAAACCATCTTGAGGTCCTTCCTTGTCTGTCTTTATATGTTCTGAGTTGCTGCCATGTAAGGAGTCTTGATAGGTTATCATTCATGAGCTATTCCTTAAAAAGGATATCTTTTTTTCTTAACGCTAGTCTGTTTTGGTTATACTATTCTTCTGATATCATGTCTTTAATCACTGTCTTCTCTCTCTGGGGGTGATGCATAGTGTCATGTGATCTGTTGTTTTGAATGTAATGCCATGACCTTAAGCATGTTGAGAATATCATTCATGAGATTCTGTCGTTTTTTTGTCCAAAAGAGGTATCTGTCTTCTAGGATAGATGTACTTGACCAATACTAGTTTTGGAGTTGTTATAGTCTGATCTATACTGTTTTGCTGCATGTGTCGAAACCGTTAATTCTTTTGAACTATTATTTTCATGTAGCAGAATCTATCTATCCCATAGGTTGAAGAGTCTGTATTTAAAGTCTGCATGAACAATAGTGTTAGGGCTGTCCTTGGCAAGTTGATTTTGTGTTTAAAGGTTTTGACTATCTTGTTATTTAGTCGGCCATATTCTTGTTCCAAAAGGGCCATGTCATTGAGGAGATACTCGACTACTAGGTATAAGACCTAGTTTATTATGTAGCATACTTGCTTGTCAGTAATTTTCTTTCATTTAATGATGTTGATTGTATTATCGATCTTTTCTTGAATGAGTTGTTTTTGATACTGTTTTTTCCCATCTTCTAATATTCAAACTCCCAGTATACATGCTGTCTCATTTTTTCTCAAGGGTATAACCTGGTCCCAGCCAGTGTGATCCCTTGTTCCCAGTATTCCTTGCTTGCTTTGATGCATATCAGTGAAGATTTGTCTTTATTAGTTTGTATGTCATTGATGTGAAGGAACTCCGATGCTGTGTCAAGAATACTTTGTATTTTAGATCTGTTTGAAGTATACCAGATTGTATTATTCATATATGCTGTTGTGGAGACTATTTATAATCTGGCATGTTAAGGTGTCCTGAGGTTGTTGTCTGTTGTGAGGTTGGCACTACATGTCATCTCCATTTTGTATTCCATTTTTTGTCTTCAATTTTCTGTATTAAGGGATCATAAAAGATCTGCCATAGCAATAGGAATATAGTATCTCCTTGATAAATCCCATCCTGGGCCTTGTATTTCTCTGTGTGTTTATATATTGTAATAATTCTATTATGTCTATCTGTTAAGGTGTTCTCTATTATGCTATTATTTCTTCGAAGAGCTTGATACACTTGAGTGCCAATATCATTATATCTTGATTTATTGAATCACATGCTTTGCTTATGTCTTGGCTGAAAATCCATATCTTCTTTCCTGTTTCTCTAGCTTCTTCTGAGAGATTGTTCATTATGTGTATTGGCTATTGTGTGCTACTGCCTGGAAGTCCTGCCCAGTTGCTTTTTGATGTTATATGATATTGGTTCAGTATCCTATTATTCTATTATTAAGGATGAACATAAAGACTTTCCTTGTTATTTCCAGGAGAATGATCAGTCGTGTAATGTTAATATCTCCCATTCAGTCTTTAGGTTTTGGAATGGGATAAATTTCTCCTTGTTTTCATTCCTTGGGAACTTTTTCTGTTTCTAGAATTCAGTTGTAGATTGTCTCTAAAAGTTGAGTTCCCTTGGGGCCCAGTTTTTTCAATAAGATGTATGGTATCTTGGTGGGTCCTGGTGCACTATGCCTGTTTTTGGCCTTGATTGCTTCTCTAATTTCTTGGGTCTCGATCTTGTCTATGCACTGGCTATACCAGTCTAAATTAATATATTAGATTGATGCATATTTACTGATCCAGTTTGAATAGCTTTACAGGTTTGCAGTTTCTCAGTGCCATGTCTATTTCTCGAAGTGGTTCCTGACTTTGATTTTGATTTCGTTTAGATCTGTGATAATTATGGTCTCATTTGCTATGGTATATTCTACTAATCTGCTTGTATTTATTCTCTTGTGTAGCCTATCCAGTATACTGTCTATCATCTTTTTCAATTGTTCTTGTAGGAATTTGAAGCACTTTTCGATTCTGTTATTGATTATTTTCATTTTTTCCCTTCTGATCTCTTGTTGGGCTATCCTGTTTTCTGTTTTCCAGAGCTCCTATAGTTCCTTCAGCCACTGATACTGTTGAACGCTTCTACTGGAGTTGTTGTGTTGGTTGGATGGTGGATTGTCAATTCTTCCTTCCTTTTTGTTAATGGTGTTTACTATTCCTGCTATCTTTTTTTCCATTTTGCTATCTGGTGTTTTGTTGTTCTGATATCTTTTGCATGTCTATATGTTTTTTTCATTAGGCATAGAAGTTTTATTATGTCCTTGTACCTGGACTCATGAATTGTCTTAATGTTTCTACTCTTTCTTTATTTTTTTAGATGTTTCTTACTAGACTACAGGAGAATGTTTTTGAATTGATTCTAGAGCTCTTCTAGATGGAGGTGGCTGTGTGATAGAGTTTTTTTGCCTTTTTCTCTACAACTTTCTTGAAATTATTCCATTGTTTGTTAGATGAGTTTTCGTAATCTATTTGTTTTATATTATTGTTTTTCTTGTTCACCACCTTATTCCAGTATTTGTGTGGTATACTTTCTATCACTGTAACCATTTTGTAATCTGTGACTATGATTGTGGTTAGTGATATATGCGTCACTTCTTCAATGTGTTGAATCAATAGTCTTGATACCCATATGTAGTCCAGTCTGCTACCATAGTCACTCTTGCTCCTGTTGTATGTAAAGCTTCTTGTATGCAGATTTAAGTACCTATATGTGTCTGTGAAGTCAAAAGTTATAAGTGTGTTGACTAGTTTTCTGTTGTGGAAACCTGGATTTTTTTTGTTGATAGTTCTATCTAGCTCACTGTTTACCATTTCATTGAAGTTTCCTAGTAATATTATGAGAAAGTTTTTATTATTTGCCTCCTGGATGATTTGTTCCAGCCACTTGATCAGGCTATGTTTGTCTTTTGTTTTTGTATGATTAGCAGGGCTTTAGATCACTATTATTCTATATCTAATCTTGGCCTTAAAAGCCATGTTGATATATATGCCCCTATTCTACCAAGTTCCTGATTTATAAATGTATATTGTCTATTCTTTTTTGATAATGATTCCAATTTCTATACCCATTTTGTACCTTGTTTTTCTTATTGTCCAGACTGTAAATTCATCTGTTTCCTTTGTCCATCTGTGATGATATGATAACCATGTTTCTATGATTCTTATTATATTATATTGTTCTTCCTTCACATATATTGTGAGTGATATTTGTTTTTGTTCTCTTCATTTATTCCTCTGACATTTATTGTGCCGATCTTCCAATTGTTAACTTTATTGTTGTCCATATATATTATGTTTGTTGGAGTAGTTTGTTCAGTTTGATGTTTTAGTGTTGAGTTAGGTCTGTTGTCATCTATTTTATCTATCCTCCTTGGAGATATTCCAGATGTTTGTTCTATCATTTTATTATGATGAGTTGTATTTTACTGGACTGGCTGGTTGTGATAGTTTGAATAGGTTAATTGCTTCCTCCATTGTGGAACTCATTTTGTTGAGTTATTTTTGTATGCTTCCTATGATGCCTTGATATCTTGTATGCTTATATTTGAGATTGTTTCTGAAATAAATTTGTCTGTTGTTAGAGTCTCCTTCAATTCTTCTATGAGTTCGTTGACACTTTCAGGATATCTATTGACATATTCCTATTTTAAGATATCTACCCTTTCATTTAGGTCTTTGAGAGAGGCTTTTATCTCTTGGATTTTTCCTTGCAGGAAAAGGAATAGTTCGTATAGGTCTCTTCCTGCCAAGTGGTTGCTTGTGTTGCTTCCATACTTAATAATATTTGCATAGCTTCTAGAGTTATTCATGTATTTGAATTCTTTATGTCTGCAGTTTGGTGAGATACTGAGTCTATTTTCTACTGGGATCCTTGAGTTGCTGAAGTGATTAGTGAATTGTCTTGATGGTGGCACTTCTGGTTTTTTTGGACACAGGGAAGATTGTGTTTTGATAAGCTGTAGATGGACACAGTCTGGTTCTGTGGTCGACTCATTGTGTTTGTACCTATCCAATCATAGGTGCAGTTGTCTTTGCTATGAAAAGGTCTTCTAGTGTCTCATATATAAAGATTCCGAGTCTTTTGGCCTGATTGTTGTTGTCACGAGGGGTATAATATGATTTTACTTTTGTGTTAGTAATGATTATAGCCAGATCAGATATTGCAGTGTTGGGGGATTGTTGGGTAAGAGCTGCACTAAAGCGTTCTCTTTCTTGTTTGATTTCGTGTGTCCTGTAGAAGGAGAATATCCTGCAAAGTGATACCTATATCCAATTAACCAATCCCAGCTAATTTCCACATAGTCTAATATGTTTGTGAATATGATATTGGCTGATTGGAAGTGGCTTGCTCTTTGTAGAGTGATGTATTTGATGCTAATTTTGTTGTTAAAGAACTTTGCTAAGTCTATTTTGGTAAATGTTGTGGGATGTCCCATACCTAATGGTTTGGGACTTGTTTTCATATGATCCTGGGTGGGCGATCTCTCAGAATTTGGCTATTTCATTGTCTATGATATTGACTTACATGCCTTGTGAAGATCTTCCTGATTGTCAAAAATAGCTGCGATCTTGGGAGAACCAGTTGAATATTCAAAGTGTACATGTTTCAGGGAGTACAGTTCTACCATTTTTTATTTGATAAAATTGATTTTTTTCTCCTGTGACTGTCTTGTGACTAGGTCTGAATCAATAAGGACTTTCTCAGATTTCTTAGCTTGTGAGTATGTCATATCTCTAGTTGGTCCTTACTCATTCTCTTGACTTCCCTTTTTGTAACTAAAGGCTATCTGTTCGGTGGTGTTTAGAAAGAAGTTCTGAACTTTTTGTATAGAAGAGTTTGGATTGCTGATAGTGGTGTGGTGATAGAGGTTGATGATCTTGTTTGTTCTATTTCTTTTTCTGGTTTTGTTATTTGGATTGGAGCCTCAGTTTCTATCTCGCAGTCTATTTCGATTGTTACTACCTTCTCCTTTCCTTTCTCCGCCACTCTTTCTGGTTTTTCTTCTGGATCACGGATCTTGTGCTGAGTGGAATGTGTCTGAGCTGTCTGTTGGAGTTGATACCTTAGATTTTATAATTCTTCCATTGTTCCTTGACAGTCTGTTCTCATGGTAGTCTAGTGTTATTTGCTTGATGGCACTTCTGGTTTCTCGTATGGTGACCATATTTTCCTCTTTGTGGCTACTTAGTAGCAGGGAACGAGTTGATTTTTGTATAATTGCCTAATAAGGAAATTTTTTCATTTTTAATTTTTTTCCAGAAAGAGTTTTTTTTCAGGCTAGATATATTGTTTAGGACATTATTATTGAATTCTTTTTCATTTTTATGTTCAAGTATTGTAGAAATAATCCTATTTGGAGAGATTGGTCTGGAGATTTCCATTGCTTTTTCATTTTTGAGAACTTTTTTTGTGATATTCAGCTCCTGTTCAGCTAACTTTCTTGTTATCATATATTCAAGTTTCATTGTTTCTTGCTATTCAGGGTAGTCTTGGTATTTTCCAATCTGTTAGAGTTACTGGTTACTCTGGATGAGTTCTTGATTTCTTGATAGGAACATAGGATTGAACTTGTTTATAAATTTTGTCTTTAGAAGTAGTTTTGAATCCTTGTCACTGCCTATAATGATTCTTTCTCCAGTATAGTTAACTGTACTGTCCTTCATTTTTAGTCTTGATGCTATACTTATTGTTGTGGCTTTTTGTGAGTATGGATTTTTTTTTACAAACTTTAAGTTGTTACCATAAAAAAAAATTTTAAAAATTTGAATGCAAGTAGGAAAGAGTTTTTTTTTTTCAAAAAAAAAATCAATACTTATAATATTTTGTTTATAATTTTTACAATAATCAAGTATATCTTCAAGTCTCATATTATATTTGGTCACTAAAATAAATAATTTAATAAGTATTGCATTATTATTATCAATAAATAAGCATTAGTTATTATATATCAATCACATTCTTTCCTGATCATTTGAGGCATAGCAATCTCAATAACAGTGAAATGGCTTCCAACACTAGAAATGCCAAAGTTTTGCAACTTGAACAATAGAGAATAGAAAGAAACCAATGTGCAGAAAGAAGAAGCAAGGAGACCACTTCCCTCTGTAACCAACCATACGCCAAGAAGCTCAACACCACACAGACTAAAGTACTAGTAACCATGGTAGTGAAACCCACCCAAGAAAGCAAGAAAACAAACACTCAAGAGAACTCAGCAACTATAACACCAGATACAGCCAGTATGGACATAGAGGCAGAACCACTTAGCAAAGAACAGTCATGGAATGAGCAGATGAAAGAAAGCTTAAAAATGAAACAGGAGACCCAGCATCAAATCAAGCACCTCTGACAAGAGAGGCTCAGACAAAAAAGGTCCACAGGGAAGAAAGAATAACCTGGTAATAGATGACAACAATGAACACTTGAAGGAACAGGCCTCCAGGGAAAGGAAAGAAGAACGCTGGACATCCGTAGTTCACAAGAACAATGCAATGCATCCTAACAACAGGCAAAGATCAAGGACACCAGTCAACCTTGAGGTCAGATATAGAAGAGAACGTTTTAAAGTAGGCATTGATGCCAAGACCAAGGACACCAGTCAACCCTGAAGTCAAATATGGAAGAGAATGTTTTAAAGTAGACATTGATGCCAAGATCAAGGACACCAGTCAACCCTAAGGTCAGATATGGAAGAGAACGTTTTAAAGTAGGCATTGATGCCAAGATTAAGGACACCAGTCAACCCTGAAGTCAAATATAGAAGAGAACGTTTTAAAGTAGACATTGATGCCAAGATCAAGGACACCAGTCAACCCTAAGGTCAGATATGGAAGAGAATATTTTAAAGTAGGCATTGATGCCAATGTCACCCAGGGTCAGAAAAAAAAAACTCTTTCCCGTAACCATCTCAAATCTTAAAAATTTCTTTTTTTGAAAATTTTTGAAAAAACACCAAGGAAAAATGTCTTTTCGCAAGGGAAACCCCAAGACCACAACTAATGTCCCAACAAGGACAGAATGCACAATAAGGTATGAGAAAAAAACAAGCAAAGACAATGCCCTATGAAGAACCCAACCATATACAAAGAAGCCCAACCTAGAGACCAACAAGTTTCAAGCCGCTCAGCAAGCAACCAATAAACAACAAACCGAACAATCCCAACCAACAACACAGCAAGAATCCCTCAACCCAATCAGTGAATCAGAAGAACCAAACAGTCAAGCAACCACTTCCTCTTCATGAAGCGATTTAGTGGAGCAAGAAGATGGACAAGAAACCCACAACCAACCAATCCAAGCTGAAGGATCCAATACTCCAAGAAGTAAAATGGCAAGGATTGATGATACAGACGAGGAAATGGGCACCAAAGACCAGGAAGACTTAGAAAACACATGGTTCACAGTAAGGAAGGGGAAAAACAAAGCAATCTCTCCATACAATGGAAAACTAAGACCCAACTCCCCTTTCGATAGGTCAATCAGATATGACAGAGAAAGACACAAAGTAGGAGTACCAGCCAATTTAGTCAAAGGCAAAACACCCCATCAAAAAATTGAACATATTA